>JAQGAH010000199.1:0-62064 GCA_034696885.1 Lepidocyrtus paradoxus | reverse complement strand
ACCTAATTATAAATTTTGTTAAATTACGTTAGTTATAGTTAAATGAAATACGCTAGTTTCAAAATAACCTCCCTGTATATGTGGATGATGTTATTAAAAGCAACTCGTCATTTCATCACATCACCGAACCGAAACTTTTGTGACAGACAGAGCTGAAGCTGTACGTTCATCTGATCTCATGATAATAATGATGATAATGATTGCATGCTGACTCCTGGAAAAGAGACAACGTTTGCCTTTTTGGATTCTGAGATAAGCAAATTGGCATCAGCGAATCCTTCCTAATTTAATCCAATGAAATTTTTACTGCCGTTCAATCCGAAACCCACGCCTTGCTAGCTTCAAGCTCAAGGCTTTACCTATTCTAATGATGCTGCTGTTTCTATTTATATGAGTTTCCTATCATTTGCAAAACATGCTTTCAACGACGTCAGCTCACACTTGTTTTTTATATTTATTTTAGAAGTTTAGAATGTTCTTTGCCCGCCCATGAAAAATGTAGTCAATCTGCAGTACATAACTTACCATAAAGAAAAAAGGACACGTTGCCATAATTGAGTCCATTAAAAAAACTTGAGAGAGGTTTGTTGAAATAGTGAATATAAAAAATTAGCATTGTCAGTCACATACAAGCTTCGATTTCCAAAAATGAAGAGAATTAGAAGGGTAGAGGTAATCCCTTTCCAATATACTAAAAAATGTGAAAGTAGACAAAAATAATCTTAACTCTGCATACTGAAGATTGAAAAATATAATTATTAGTAGCCAGTAAAAGACCAATTAATGTGCATATAGCCATTCGGAGTGAATGCAGTTTCAGCAAAAACCGGCCGTCGTCGTCGGTCACTCAAAGGCAATGACTTTTTCAGGGTTTCTAAACTAATTCACTGTTCATATTACATGACCGCGTAAAGATACTAAAATGCTTTTATTTATACCGAGTCATATCAGACCGAGACCACACTCGAAAGCTGAATTTGGGAATGCAGCCATCTCAAAAGTGAGGTAAACAATTTTGAACCTGGAAACTGAATTCCTGCTCAAGTATCATAATATCATGAATCATGATTTTCCTTCTCTCTTCCCGACTACTACCCAATTTAGAATACAAATCGGCACTCCAACTGCTTCATTTATATCAATATGCCTTGGCTTACATAAACATAAATTTTAATTCAAGGATCAAGTTAGCAAGTGTCAATCAAAAGAATTTTTAGCCGGCGAGTGATACGTAATAAGAAAAACGCCCAGATCCGTGTCATGCTCATATATTGATCATGATGATGACTTAATACGGAAATCCCTACCACTTTAATTCCACCAAAAAGCTCCTCCATTCAACCGGATACTAATTCGCAGCAGCATTTTCATTCGTCATCCCATACAATCAAATTATATACTCAATAGCTCAATACTGCACGCACAAAAACGCACTCGCGGTATAACAACCTCATCATCATCATCACTCAGAGCTTGCTCGTTGTCAATCTTATTTACCTCGCCTGTGGTTCAACAATGAGCTGAATGAAAGCTGGATTGTTAAAAAAATGCTGACCAGCAGCATCTCCGTTTCCTCCATGATCAACCACTAAATCTCCTACATTCATGTTTGATGCAATGCAATGCACTTTGTACTTAATTCTGCTACCGCATTTTTCAACAAGTGTGGCATTATTTGTGGTATCTTCTGTTCGTGTCCAACGTTTTATGTCTCAATTCAATCCGATTAGTTTTCCAGTGCAACTTATATGGGAAAAAATATACTTTGAAATTCTTTCCTGACAGTATAGGACAACTTGGATTTAAAACTTGCAGGTAAATCCATCCAATTCAATTGATTTTTGATAAATTCCTTGCATTTCGCTGCATAATTTCCAGTAGAGCTTACAGTTGAGGTCACGACGCTTGAAGCTATCGAAGGATTGTCAACCACATGAAAATCATGATCATGGTGAGCATACTTATGCTGTACCCACATACCTTAAAAATGTAGCGCAGTGTTATGGAATGCATTCAGGGCAAATATGAAACCTGACAAGGACACCCGCCGTGGAAGCTTCTTCATAAAAGATTAAAAAGGAAATAAATGGTTTTTTCCTTTCTTCCTCTCCATCCCACGAAGTTTTACAACATGCTAAAGATGACAATTAAGCACTCAATCCTGCTGGCGATATTTTTTTGCTTATTTAATTACCCACACATTCCTCTCCCCCTTTTCGCAGCAGTCATTATGGCATTTCATTAAAAAGTGATTTAGACTGCCCAGTCAGCTCTAATTTGGACCCGCCTATAATAAAAAAGCAATATGTTTAATTCATATGGAAGAGCGACTCCATCATGAAATAATACCTGTTGTAATACCCACTCGGTCACTAGTTACCATTGAACTTCCCCCAAGACCTCCACGACTACAGTCAGATTTGAGATATGCACGTGAAAGGGTGACGAAGGGAGAGAATGAATTGCTTTTTCACGCTTTCAAACTTGCAATTTGTAAGTTAGCCTTCATTATCATTATAGCATCCAGCAGACTCCAACTTAGGACTGAAAAGATATTATTTATTTACTTAACAATATCACACAGTACTTATCGGTAAAATCTTATCTTTGCAATGAGGAGCTTAGGTGCACACATTATTGCGGGCAATAAACGCCTAAATAAATTCGTTTGAGCCCTTTGAAAAAGCCCACAACTAAGTTATTTCCTGTAGCTAGTCTGCACTTGCTCAACGGTTGCCGATGAGAATGAGACTGCACTGAAATAACAAACTACTCAAGGAAATATAGATGGATCAGATTAGACGCTAACTCAATTGGTGATAAAACTCCAGTTAAGCCTACGATCTATGTCAAAACACGGCGTGAAATATTGCTTAATGATTATCCCAAACGAGAGTTTCTCTCAGTCCGCATATGAGCATGGAGTGTAGGAAGCTTTTACCACGTTTTTTGAAACTTGTAAGTACAGAGTCAGTATAGTAGAGTACTACAGAAAAAGACTAAAGATAAGCAACAAGGCGCATCAATGATTATTGACGGACTCTATCCATACTTCACATTTTGGCTCATCTTTTTGCTTTTTCTTCCCCCACCGTCGAACCGTTACTTATTTTTTTAGAGTAGAATTCTTATGCCCATGACAAAATAAACTGGAAGAATAATAAATATGAATTATTTTTTCCTGCAAAAAAAAACTGCAGAGCTGGTTAATTGCAAGCAATATATTTTCCTTAAATCCGTTTCTCTTACAGAAGCAACTAAAGAATAAATATTGGCAATAATAATGATAAATGTAATCATATCAGACGCAAAAAACCACAAAAGTTGTTCCAAGAGCAACAGAATTGTGATGCACATCAATTATCAAAAACTCTTAAAAAGAATATTCATGATCCTTGCAGCTAGATACATTCAAGACGTTTCCATTCTAGCATCATTTTACTGACTTTGCGAAGGAGGAATCTGTGCAGATTTAAAAAAAAACTGTGACAGTTTATTGGAGAGGACGGAAGGGAAAAGCCGTGTCTTGGGGTAAGAGACAAAGCACGTGTCAAATGTGAATAGCTATATGGCACCATTGAGGATCTTGAATTTGCCTGCTTGATGTAGAAACTGGCATAATATACATGGGTTGGCAAACATTTCAGCTGAAAAAATGTTAAATGAGCAATTTCCCCCCTCGTTGTTCATAAAAAACTAGTTATGCTCATTAAATCAAAGTAATGAACCGGAACCCAGATAATTAAATATGCTTAAATAGTAATACCCTCACTCATAATATGGAGAAGGGGGACGAGCGCAGGCTGAACCTGTTAATAATTTTTGTAGACACGAGCTTACAACATTTTAATCACTTTTTCGCCCCTAATACAAATTGCAACCATAACCATCCCCTTTCCCCCTTTTAAATGACTAATAAGATGGGAAATGAATTAAGCTGAAATTACAAAAAAAAATGTAAATGGATACGATGATTAGCAACCCAAAGGAACTCTGTTTCGGTGGTCTCTGTTCTGATGATTGTTTGATGATGAGGCCTGATAAGACTTCCCCTTCTTCTCACTTTTCTCTCACTTGCCAACCACAGCCACAAGACGTACAGCCTGCTCTTCCAAAAATAGTGGTATCCGTATGGAGCGTTGAATTGCGTTAATTTGGATGCAAGCTTGTGAATTCTCCCTTTTACAATTTTCATCTCACTGACAACGCGTCAAGTGTTGTGACTGCAAATGGGAAGTACATCTCAACCTCAGCCACAATATTATTCACCCCACCTAATATATGGGAATTCTTACCTACTGGCAAAGGAATCATAGCAGCGGCTTCTCCAACAAAAAACTACACAGGTGAAGAGTGGGAAGACGACGACGCGACAATGTATAAAGATATTATTAAACGTTACCACGATTTCAGTCAGTGTAAAAAAGAGCTCTCCACATTTTTTTATTAGATCCGTTTGTATTTCTATGATACAAGTTTAACGCAATAAAAAGTCGATTTACTAAAATGAACCGTATGTGCATGCTTGAGCCGTTTTTTTTACTTCATCTTCCTCCTCTCCGTGCCTGGTCTGACCCGCAAGCTTTTTTCCAAATCCGGACCAACAGCGGCACTCCATATTTGGAATCAAATAAATAGGAAAAAAAAAAACAGACCAAGAAAAACGTTCAGGCCGGAATTGAACTCACTTTCTGTGGCAGTATTATTACCAAGTATAATATCCAATACTATAAAAGCAGCGGAGGGACGATAGTTAACAATATTATTGTATTCGTCCCGCACTCCAAACCTCCACTCCAGCATGATACAAAGTGCAGAGTAAGCGAACCGAGCACAATGAAGTCAAAAGCTAAAAAAAAAGTCTTCCTTTTGATATTACATGAAAGTATCCTCATCGCCGTTGACACAATTTCTCCAGGTATGTACCTACTTATTCATGCAAGATTTCTATGAAGTCATGTCACAACTCCTTCGTCTTCAAAGAGAACTTTATTCAAAATAGTTTGGGCACTACTGGCACACTGGCACAGAGCATAATGGGAAATGTTTAGGGAAAATATGCCGTAATAGTTTGTTTTGTAAGAGTGCATTTAACAAAAACCTTTCCCTCCTCTTCCCATTTAATTTAAATGGAGTATTGAAAAATGTCTACCGAACATAATACGAAGCTGGAAGGCATCTGTGCACTTATGACTCTTTTCTCCCTCCCTACACGGAGGTGAGAATGAAGACGAGATGTTATTTTAGTTTAATGATCTCATATTAGTGGAACGCCGTACTTCCTTGACAATCCCTTCCGCTTAGATTTCGGGTGATCTTTGGGAATGGATTGGTGATGTAATCGTAATCATTGCAACTGTAATATAATAGCATTAAGCCATCGTCATAATAATATCATAAGTACGGACATTTCGTATAATATTATCTCGAGCCTCCAGCGAGTCAGCAATTTCCAGCTCATTCTTTACCGTATAAAGTTGGATGAAGTATCACTTAACCCTTCCATAATAGTCATAGTCATCGTGCCACACACGCCTTCCATAAACATACTCAGAGCATAGCTTTGAAGAAAGGAACTGTTATTCTTATTTTCCCTTTTGGATTTTAATCCAAATTATCATCCTCCCCCTTCATTCTCGATAGAGTAGTCACTTAATAGTTGTCAAAGGCTGGACATGACGAGGATGATGATGATGAAATAAAAAGGCCTACAACTTAATAAGATATTCATAACAAAGTGGGGGTAGCATTGGATTTGTAAATTCGAGTTCAAGCTTGAGAACCTCTTCCTCTACCGAAGTCATTGATGCCGATGCCAATATGTTATATCGCAATTGCATAGTTTTCACTATATTGATGATTGGGATCAACAAGCTGATGATAAAAATCTTTTCATTATCCAACAAAAACCCTTCAAGTGGTTTCAGATTTTTTTTACTAGTGACGAGACGCCTCGCAGCTGAACGTGTGTAAGTGCCATAGATGAATCACATTCCTTCGGCTGATGATCTATGGAGAAGATGATGCAATCTTCTAATTGAAATATCATCATTACTGCCGCTACTGATGTGGCTGGTGATGTGTGCAGCAACCTACCTTACTATTATGACCCTACCTACTCATTTCACATTTACTCTTAACCTTCAGGAATGAAATATCTCGGACGGTTATTTAGGTCGTTTTTTTCAATTCTATATTTTTTCTAGTGATCATATAAACCATGTTGTTACATTCGTTGATGGAACACAGCTTACAAAATATATTTTAAATGGACTAATGATTAAGATGATGATGATCTCGATCTCTTATTTCACAACGGGAGTTTACATAATACCATAATGCATTTATAAATTCCCTATCCTTTAATTCCAGGAATGGAATGGTACAAGGGATGAAAATGAGATTCATTCAGAGAATATAAAAACTCTTGTGTATATTTAGGATGCATTTCATCCCTATCGTATCGTAAGTAACCTTTCCTCCAGCTAGGAATTGTAGAGATTATCATATAGTTCAATGCGATGGTCCAGTTGGAAGAAGATGGGGATGGGATGCGATGCAATCCCATTTTTATGATTGAATTTTCAATGCATGACAGCCAATTTGGGAATCTCATCTGACCAAATCTAGAGCTCTTGTATTAAACTAAGCTCGTAAAAGCTGACAGGCATGTTCCAGTACACTACGCTGGACTGTATTGGTAATGTGATGTGGGTGGGGCAACTGAAGACTTACAATTACGGAACAAATCTTTCTTGCAAATGCTGAAATAAAAAGTGTCCATAGATTATTGGCGCTCTCCAAAACTGATCTTGTAACTCTGGAACGGCGATTCCGATTCAAATGATTGATGCAAGAAAATGATAACATTTGCGTAAATTTCTGAAGGTGTAAAAATAATTTTAAAGTTTCAAAAGTGAGTTCGTTTGTTCTACAAAAGACTAGACTCAATTATGGAGACGAGACCTTAAAATTTCTCAGAGTAGCGATATCATTTATGGAGAGGGCCAATTCGAGAACACGCTTTATGCGATAAGTACTGACATTACTAATTCAAATGTTGCAAATTTTTCCTCCTCCAAACGGAAAAATAAGCCAGTTCACAACTCAATTTGAACTTTCTACAGCTCACTATCAACCTTGAACAATGCACAAATCTATTGTTAAGATCTCGCTCTCTTGGCTAGATTCCCGTCTGTCAAAATGAATGGGGGATAAAGTATCATGAGATTTAGTGCACATAGCAAAAAATCTCCAGTTCCATGTTTCATTTTATATTACATCTTAATCGAAAAAATATATTACATTCTCCTCGTCCAATATCAAAACTGTCCTTCATCCGTACGCGTACCCAAAACCCAGTGAGAATGAAAGAGAGGGAGATCCTTCCCTTGTTCTCCGTAACAATATCCATGTCTACTGATTGATTTCATCCCAATTCATCATTCTTGTCGCTTTGCACTCAGACCCTTCCCGTTTAATGTTTGCCTACGGAATTCTCAATCTATCACGTAATAACCAACTTAACTGAAATGCGACTTTTTTTCTAATACGGTCTTCTTTTCTTGTCCAGATGATAATCGCCTGAAATTGAAATGCTCAGTGATTGAGTCCAGCCAGCGACACGCAGCACCCTACCTACTACTGACAACTGGGACAAGTCTCCTCCTAACACGGAGGAAGAGGGACAACCCGGAAAAAATCAAGTGCCATGTCTCCAGCCTCGACACAAACAACAATCCATCATCACCACACAATTATATTTATTCTAAAGATGCATTATGCAACTCTGTGATTATTTATGGGTCTTTTGTGCATCCTTTTCCCTTCCACGTAATCGAAAGCCCTGATGTAGATTCATACATAAAGTAATATAATTCTTGTTCAATCAACATTTTTTTTCAGGATTCCCCATTCAATCAAACTCATATTAAATAAGATGGAATTTGTGGCGATAGTGGCGATGATATAGCTTATTATGCAAGAACAGGGATTCTCCTAACTTGACAACTCCGCATGTCCACATTCACCACAAGCATCATCATCATGATCATCCCTCCTTATCTTTGTTCTTTCACAAAATGTCCAGTAAAATCCCAAAATGTATTATTTTTCTAATGAAAACCGCAACTTTTGGGGGAACGTGCTGGGAATGTTTTGCATGGCATATATATGATATTTTATTTCCTCTTCCTTTTCCTCACATACAACCATACTAAAACAAACCTACGCAGGAACGGTTGTCTCAAGCAGAGAGGATAAAGGATATTGCTATTGCTGCTAACTTGAAGTAACTTTGCGGATGAATGATTAAATCTGTAGGAGCCGTAATAGATAAAAATACAAAATGTGTTTAAATTTTTTCCTATGGCATATGTACCTATAATGCATCTTAATAACTTGGCTCATTTCTTCCAAGCTATGTAGTAAAATTACAGGAAAAAGTGGCCAGGAGAGGGAGAAGATACGAATTTGAATAGTATTTTAGTATTTGTATCCAACTAAGGAGAGAAAAAATCTTCTTTTTTTTTCTTCACTCCATTTGACACGAATTCTTTTTAGGCAAAATATCCTTCTACCTCAGTTCATCAACTACTATTGCTATACAGCTTTGCTAAAAAAATGTACCTTTAGGAGCCAGTTTAGTTTCATTTTGGAGTGACTGACAGTCCATTTCTTTTCTTTCTAGTGCTACTATACTGGCCTCTCATTCTTCTCCTCTTGTCTCTTTTCCTTGTTATGGATGACCATCGTTAATTGGAATGGTCCTGTCAAGACACTTGTATATAATACATGCACTCTAAGATACCCATCCGCCTCCAGACGTTATCATTTTTGAGTTCCTAGTCGAGTGTCATAAAGGTATACTCATTCTGCACAAATTACACCGTAAATTGTCTTCTCCAGGGAAGAGCGCCTAGGATGGAGGAGCAGGACGTTGTGAAATCTCCCTTATTACATTGTTAACTGCTCATTTCCCAAATAAACAGCCCTTTCACAAAGGGGGATGAGCACGTAAACAATATTGTGAAAACAGTAAGAAAGGGCCTCATCTGCATTTTTAAAGAATAATATGCAAAGCTGAAAAACGCCTCTGCTCTTTTCTGAGTGGATCCAGAAGCATTAAAGATGAGATATTATGTCATTCCCTATTTTCTTTCGTTTGTAGAACACAATATATCAATTAGGTCGTTATCACTTGGGCCATCATCACATCACATTCCCTAGCTAATATTTTCTTTATAAGCTCATCCATCCCAGTTCTGGGCATAATATTCTTGAAAGGGAGGAAAATCCTCTCAACCTTTTACTCAAACAAATGGGAACAAATCTTGCACGCTTAATGCAAGTCAGCGAACGTGACTTGACTTCGTTTCTGGAGTTTTTTTGCCGGTGCAACCCTTTTTTCAAATTCATTCCCGTCCAGGTCACGCTTCCCTTTTTTCTTTAAAAAATAATTGTCCGCTTAACTTTTCCCGTAACGAGGACTGTCTGGGTAGGGAATTACTGTCCTGCTTTCATTACTTTCTACAAAGTTGTAAAAGTAAATTGAAAACCTTGCTGAAGTGGCGAAGCTCGAATAAGTCGATCGAGTGTCAGCGCGCGAGCGCATTGGGCTTAGGATGGGATGTTGTACATGCTTTAGTACTTACTGTAAATATTTCATGATCACTTTCACTAAAGCATTTTCTTACTTTGACTGATGTTTTTAGGTGGTCGTTAATTCTATTAGATAAGATAGTAGCGTATGGGACGTTATGTAGCTGACAACTGGTGATATGATAACTAATTGTATATGGCTTTTGGCGGTTTTGTTTTTCGTTTTCTCATTCATTTTCTACGAACAAAAAGAAAGTAAAAGTAAGGCTCTTTGCAGAAAGTAAGCAATTTACTCCAAACTTATGGACGGGAGGACGGGACTGACGAATTTACATGAATGAATGAAATTCTTCAAAGTATTGACTCAGTCAATTTCTTCACACTCAGCTACTGTTGATTTAAAAGGCCATTTGTAGCCAAGCCCTTTGCTTTTAAATTATGAAGACTTCAATTAAATTTCACACTGAAAGTATATTTTGCACACGAAACAACATTTCAAAGATATCCCACAGAAAGGTTGACAAAAACTTATTACCTGGATTGGAAAAATGTGTTGTTGAATCGATCCCATCCTCGTATGAATCACCGGCGACAAGGGAGATGGAGAGTGCAAATACAAGGAATACCTTTTCACGCATCTTGCTCAATTGAAGCCGCTTAATTTGGCAGTTAGTTATAGGATAAATGTTTTAAAAACAGGTCTACTAATACCAACTTTTGAAAAAAAAACAAACAAATCTACCGTGATAAATGTTAACTTAAATGTCGTCACTTTATCATCATTGTATTGTTATTTATTACTGAACGGCACTACTGCTTAATTGAATTGATGCTAAACTATCAAGAAAATTCACTACGCATCACCGTGGAACACATGAAACGTGAAAAGACGAAGAAAAAGCCAAAGAGACAGAGAAAAGTTTCACATTGCCCCAAATAAGTTTCACTTTCTTTCAGTCAGCCTAATACTCATTTTCCCTTCCAATGTTTCTACATAAACTTGATTCTAAATAAACCTTTTTCACTGTTAAAATCCAAAAAAAGGATATTTAATTCAAGCTTCCCATCTCAAATTAAAATATTATTTATGCATTGAAGATAAATAACTTTTAACTCAACTGGAGCAAAAAATCCGAAAATTATAAATATCTACATCCACCTCTCGCAAATCCCATGTGCGGTCCCGACCAAACTTGCAGAAACTTAATAGCCCATAAATGATCTGATTTTTTGGCAAAACAGGCAGTTCATCGCTTGACACTGACTCGGGTCACACTGATTCACCAGCCTCTTTCTAGAGTTCCACATAAAATGACTGCGTGATCAAGATCCGACGATGATTCCTGCTTGACTTTGTCTACGTGAATTCGAATTTAGACTAGTTCTACAACCCACAGCATATAGAGAATCATGTAGGAAATGGGAGAAAAGATATATATTTTTTTATCCCTATCCAACCAAGAAAGATCATGAGCCCCACAGTCAGACTCAGAATGCAACCCGCTGCAAGATGCAAGAAGCGTGCTCGTTCATACTTCAAAAAACAGTTTACGGAGAACGCAACCCAAAGCCGTTTTTACCCCACACAACAACATCATCACCAACAACTGCAACAAAACATCATTATCATCATATCATCCACTTTCAAAAAGGATCCGTGGTTAACTTCCGTACATTTCACACTCTGTATCAAATCAAGTTCGCCCATTTCCTTCGTTTCAGGGATGAGGTGTGCGTATGCGTTTTTATGCCATTATGTATATGGTTACGTTTTTTTATACCACACACATGCCCATACGCATTACGCCCCTTTCTACGCTTATCCCAGTTTTAATTTTGTTTTGATGACCAGGAAAACTCATTACATTACTCTACTCTGCATCCCTCTATCAATATAGCTGGATAATTTATACTGGACAATGTGTCCAAAATATGTAAACTTATTTAAAAAAAAACATGCCTTTAATCAGATTAGATTGCAAATCGTTAAATGTGTAAGTAGAGTTCGTTTTTTATTACCTATTATCATCGCATTCTGCATTCACATATTCTGACAGAAATCATGGTAAGTTTAAATGATAACATTTTTTATACATTATTTTGTCACGTTGACGTCTTCGTACTTTTTGTCTTTGTTGAAATGGCATTCATATTTTCTTTTTCTTAGCTAAGGTAGGTGAAATGTTCACATTTACGTACGTATAAATAATTTATATTAACAATGATCATCTTAATACTTCCAATTTGGAGTTACAAGGCTCATAAATCAGCGGATTGAAAATAGCTTCCCAGGTTAGCGGAATGGATCCTCATCAGACATTGGACCTTCTGGTATCACCTGCAATTTTTTCAACAAACTACAAAAAATAAAATGAATTAATTTTTGGGTAACCAAAAGAAACTCCCATCTACTAAGCCGCGCACAAAAGGGCGGAAAATTACTAAAGCACTGACCCGGAAAATGGGGGACCTTAATTAATTTCTCTTAACATTTAGAAAGCTAATAGAGTATGCATGATAATGATAATAGTTAGATACTACATAAATCCCAGCATATTGAATAAACTAAGCGGTTTTTTATAAAAGCTCAACCATCTCAACCCAAAGCAAATTTTAGAATCTTGCATTCACAAGAAAAAAATTCAATATTAAATGTCATCTGCTTTTATTTCGTTATAAATTCCTTTGATTCATTTCCCTCTCACAGACGATTTTCATGTTCATAATATTTTGACCTATTTTGGTATACACATAAAAGGAACTAAAAGAGCTTTCATATGCAAAGCCCAAAGAAAAGAAGAAACATATATACCTACATACAAGAACCTGAATGTATGAGACCTTCTCCGTTCAGTGAACGAACTCAACCTCTTCCAATACCTTTTCTCCACTCTCAAAACATTACATCATAAAACGAAGCCTACATTCCGGAACCTCCATCAAGCTCATAAACCAAGCTAAAATATACTCTGCGTAACCTGAGAAATTAAACACTCTCCATGTATAGTACAGAGAGAACGAAACTAAAGAGCAACTGCATCTTTCCATATCCTATTGTCCCTCTTTTGGCACTCAAAACTCCAAAGTATAAAAAAAATCTGACCATAAAATGTCATCATATACAATCTTACAATATTTATACCTACTTAATTTCCATTCTTTCTCACTTGAACAATGTGAGAGATGAGGAGGACAGAAATATCACAATCTCGATTTATCACTATAAGAGATCATTCTGTAATTGTGATGCTAATAGCGGTGAAGGGCTATGTATTCACAAAAAGATCGAAATTACATCGGTAATAATCTGAATGGGGTATTAAAAGTAATAGTAAGCACATTTGGATTCGAAGTAATAAAAAAATTATTCATTTTAAAACATATTTCCCCCTCATCCTCCTACCGTATCATGGCCTGGCGTACCCAATCCGTTGAAAATTGATCAAGAAACGCTACAATCAAGATCATCTGCTTACGGATGCTAACCCCATTAAAAATGAGTTTGTTGTATGAAGTGAGATAAACGATTCTAATTCCTTACGGCAGTACTCAAAAAAAGAAATATATTATAAGGAAGTCCACAATGCACCACAAGACAGGAGCAACCTCTTAAATAACACAATGGATCTGTCGGCAGCGACCCTAAAATGTGGCTTTCTCTATGAAATATGAGTTATAGATGTTTCTTTGAAAAAAAAACTGAAATGCACCCCGTTCCCTTCTCCGATAAATAAATGTTGGTTGAGCTACTTACAATAAAAATGGTATTTTTTTCAAAATCAAATCAAAAGGCGAGAAAAAAAATATTTAAGGTTAACTACTAAACGGGGACTTGTTCGAGGGAGTAAGCCCGCAGAGAAGAATTAGAAAGAATTAGATAGGGTATGGATAACTGGGCTAATAAGGAAATGTACTCACACTATTGATGAACGGCAGGTTTAGTATCATACTCAACCCAGGTATTCTTCGGAGGAACTCAACAACAAAAGGGAAAAAGCCCCGGAATAGCTGGAAGAACCCATATAACTCCAATATCATCCCGACAATAGGCCATCCCAGGAGGACAACTAAGATCCCACCGAAGAAGAACAGACTCGCTTTGATTTTATTAGATTGAAAGAAAAATCTCCATGTTCTGTCTAGTCCTACGATGAAAGCTATTCCGGCAAGGAAGAGGATCTGCAAAATTAAAAAAAGGGTTTCAAAAATTACTTGATTTATGTCTTCCTCTCCACTAATTACTTTCAGAGATATGCCCACACTAGCTACTTGTTTCCACCTTCTAGAACATCATTCATGTGTGAAAAAAGTAATTATGATAAGGATATTAACAAATTAACTGATACTTACATTTCCTATCGCCAACAAGCCCTTGTCGAAAAGTAAAACTACGCCGAGGAAGAGGAAAAAGCCGCCGAATCCGACGAGGCCAATGCCAATCTCTGTAAAAGTAAATAAATTAGTTAAAGTTGATTATTTAACCACAAATAAATCCACCAGCATCACCAATCATTGAAAGTTACTCTCCTCTTAATTACTATTCTACTATCATCCCATTTAATCCCATTCATTAACACATCATTATCATTGACCCCCCCCCTTTCGATATATTTAAAAATCCACAATTTTTTAAACTAAACAAATTACAATTAGCACAAGCAACAATAATATTCCATAACACTTTGATCATTTTAGAGCAAACACAAGGTCAAGTAATTTTACTAATTTTAAACTGTAACTTACTCTGAGTATCTGTCGGTTGAAACATGATTAAAACTAAAGTTAAAGTAGCCTATGGCGTCACTAACTGAACAACTCAACTTGGCTCAATGGAACTAAAACTTGGAAAAAATAACTGAACTGCACCGTCGTCCTCGGAAGCCCTCCAGCTCCACCATTTATTTAGAAGCAAAAGTTAACCTTCAACCTTGTTGACATACTTGAATGGAACACAATAGAAAAAAAAATCAACGCCTTCCTCCCACTTATCCCACTAATTTACCCATACTGATAATAATAACAGTTATAATTACAATTAATCATTTTATCTCTCCAGAAAATATATTCATTTTGTAAGGCCTATTCAGGTTGCACTTGACTTTGCTCCACGTCATCTTACAAACCGACTGGATATTTGGATGACTTTTCTTTCAAGTTCAGATTTTTAGACCAGCTGTATTGCCGCCAGAAGCCACACATGGTTTCCATCTGTGGTAAAAAAGGTAGGTATATTTGTTCAAGCTGTTCTGTTGGCTGCTACCAGATGTCCGTGGTTGGATCAACGCAGCAAAGAAAGTGAACAAAGGATTGAGTTGTAAGTTGGGAGCATTTTCATATGCCAAATTTGAGGATGAAATTTTTACTATTAAAATGAATAATGTAATGCAATTAAATGATTGAACAATAATAAATAACTAGTTAATATGGTTTTATGGCGCATACTGCAATCAAGTTTTGTTGAATATATAAAATGTGCGTTATTATAAGTAGCATATTTAGCAAAATTATTAATCCTCCCAGATGTTCCAATCAGCCATATCCGTTCCCAAAACTGTTCCAAATCAGCTGCAAGGCATAATGACTATCCAAACTACCAATCCTTTCCATTCCACACGGATTTCTTGAAAAGCAGTTAATCTTGACCTTTGGCTCGTAGCCCCAAGAGATGAGGCTGAAGACAAGAGAATTTCCCAAATTAATACAACTTTTTGCGGAAAGAGGCAGCTCAGAGGGGGAATGAATCCGTCATACTTGCCTATACAACTGCCTATTTACAGTTGCCTAAAACATAGATGAAACTGCGGATATACACAGTCCCAAATAATTTATCATTTTCAAGATTTTGGCAATGATCAATGATAAAATTTGAAGATAAATATATACCACGTTGCTACATTCATCTTTTAAGTGTGGCCTCACACGATTTTACTTTAGTACCTACGTAGATAATTGCTTTCCTTTCAGCCATACAATACTATCCACCCCATTTATACTCGCAACGATGTTTTTTTAGCAGTTTTTGTGAATCAATTTGAACGCAGTTTTTTGTGGTTTCAGTGGATTTTTTTTGCAAGAGCTCATATATGGTCATGAAGCCTCCTAATTCTCTTTATGACACACCTGGAATATTAAATCAACCATGAATCACATATTAAAGAGAATAAAACGACAAAAAATTGTTTTAATGAGGATGTTTTTCTCTTCGTTTTTGTTACTTTCCGCTTCTTTCCGTTCACTACACCTTCCCTAATGTTTTCCAAGGTTTGGCTTCCTCCGAATGAAAATTGGTCGTTATCGAGAAGACTCATCTCTGATGGTGATGATTAGCTTGGACTACAGACTATGGTTAAGTTACAAATACAAGTTTGACCCAAGGTAAAGGTCAGTGTTTAGTCAAGATATTCCTTTCGTAGAAATCATTATAATATGTAATTGTTATGAAAGGCCATGTTGAAAAAATGTTAAGTGTTGTCTACTTGAAACGCATCAGTTGATATAATTGTCCAGACGAAAAAAATGTGAGGATACAAATTATTGCTCCTTCCCATCAAGCTCGACGCAAAGTTTTATTCAATCGAAGGAGTAGCATCATCATCAACAACAACATAACCTTCGTGATGACTTCGTGACGATTCTCATTTTAAACAAATTAGCGTTATGCCACAACGCCATGTCCCTATATATCCTGAACGTACCTCAAAAATTCACAATGTATGATTAACTATACATTAATTTTTACTTTCTGCTCATTCGCTAAGAATGATGATGATGAGTTGAAAAGGATATCAGTAAAATGTTAGCTTACCCAGAAAAAAAAACTCCCTACAATTTTAATGGAATTAAAGCGATGGCAAAGTTTGCGTCAAAGTCAAGGAATTGCTGATGACTCAAACCGTGGGTAAATAAATATATCATACCAGCGGCTCAAAAGACGTTGTTCCTTGTGGCGTCGTTAAGTGGAGGGTGCTTTAGGATCCCATCGAATCACGTGGTTCATTACGCTACAGTTGTAATACGTACCAGAATGAGTGTGATAATTTCCTATCGCTCATTTTATATCAGCCTCATTGGCACTAGCGGAGGAGAATAAATTATCGCAAATTACCAGAAGTTCTGGGAAACTTGATGATGTTGGTCGGAATCTGAACATTATTTGTCCATATGAGTGTGGGTACTATACCATCTGCCTGCTTTGCGTAATGCCACAAGTTTTAAGTGTTATCATCACGTACATTTTTTTACTGTTAAATGAACATTTTCCCTGTAGAAAAAAAAATAACGCACAAGCTAGACACAGACTGCTAATTTATTAGCATTGAGCTGATGAGCTGGTCATATGCCATTAAGTAGTCGCTAAAAAGTCACAAGCGCATTCCTACATTTTTAAAGAAAAATTGCTATGGAATGAACAATAACTAAAAAAGTAGGTAAAAATCAATACTGCATTGCTAATAGTAATAGTGTTACAGAGTAGATGTGATTAAATTCCATATACATCAGTATTCATTTGTTTGTAGTTGGTTAACTAACTACAATAACGTGGAAGAAACAATACATTGTGCAGCACTATGGGAGAATTAACAGCTAGAACTAGTTTACCCTGTCAAATATAATATGCTAATCTGTTTTTCGTTGAAGGACACATGGCCCCTTTACAGAATTAAGTTTATCGAGTCATGCATAACAGTGTACACTGCAATTTACCTATCCACATTATCAAAATGGAATTGTTTGTTTTTAGCTCAGCGACGAGTTGACAACAGTAAATCTAAAGTTAGTGGATCGCTTCCATTAAATTTTTAGTGTGACCACAACCACAATCGCTCAGTATGCTTCATATAACCTGACAATGAAAAGGGGAGCCCGCTGATACTAATTAAAATCAACTATTTGCAGACTAAAACTGTAGCAAATTTTCAATATGCAGCAGAGTTAGCTGACCAGGAATATCCTAACCATGTCAATAAGATTAATGCTCAATGAGAATAATATAACGTGTGCATTTTTCTAGATACTTAGTAAGATAAACGACTTATTTATTAGATAAGCTCCCAGTATTCATTTATCCCATGTGCAAATATTTATATCGTTGCAGATACGCATGTGCTTATAAAAATATGGTGACCTTCAAGAAGAGCAAAGTATAGTTTCTGACATTTCCCTACATTTAATAATAAACCTACGCCTTTTCATGCGAAAAACATAACTCCTGTATTCCCAGCCCAATTGAAGTTGCAAACTGCAACATGTACGTAGCAACAGCACCACTTTGAATTATTGACAGAGCACCTTTGTTGGTTTTAGGAAAAAAGATTATTGAAAATTTGCATTTATTTTCCATCATCCAGCGAAATCCTTTTTAGCGAGGATGAAATAATTACTCCATTAAACTGGTTCAATTAGACTTAACGATGAGCACTGATTTGTTGGCTACTGCCAATGCCAAGGTGTCACGGAGTGTGTTTAGTAAAATAGGTAATGAGATTTTTATTCAGATTTGGTTTGTCCGTTTATACTTGGCAGGCGCTTTGAAAAGAGAGGAAATGAAACATGGAAATAAAAAAATCTTTCCTCCATTCCATGATGAAGGCGTATAAATAAATACATAGAAAGAGGAAGTAGCGCCAGAATATTCCAAGCCCTGTGAATGCTAAGGTATTGCACGGCACGAGTGGGTGAGAAGCATCCTCATCCTTTAAAAAATTGCTTTAGCAGGAATAAGTACATTGTTTTAGCCTGCTTATCGCTTTACAGCAGAACTCACCACTTTTGTGCCTTAATGGCAGTTGAAGTCAATAAATTTCACCTTCAAGCGCCTCATACTTCCGCAATGAACTTGTTGCTCTTGACCAATAATTGCAAGTTTTGCTAGGGAATATCATAGATTGTTGGAAAAAAGCATGCTATGGCCATTTCCTTAGGACGTCTTCGCACTTATCTTGGTCATTATTAATGGAGATTGGATCAACTTTTTTTTGATCAAGTATACACCATTTTCGTTTGAAGTAGCACAACCGCAAAAAAATATGTCAACAACACAATTGTTAGATCAAAGTTTCCTCATCACCTACAAAATATGTATTAATTTACATTTTAGCAAGTAAACAGCTAATCCTTTGTGAAAAATCATGTACATAGAATCTGCAACTGGACTAAGTATAGGCAAATTTAAAGTGCATTCGATTTGCAGTACTTGGATTCCTTATTGGGAACATGGAATAAGGCACTATTTCCGGCATGTAGTTAGCAGCGTGAATACAATGAATGGGCGCGGGCTTTTGATGAAAATGATATTTACCCATATACAATTGACTCGATTAAATCTGTGCTTATCATATACTTCTGTTTAGTTTATAAATAGGAAATTGGTAGGATAATTAAATCGTTCAGTGCCTTCTCTTTACAACCCCAACAATGGGTAGGGACTAAATGCACTACGCTCCATTTTATCTGGATAATGCGCAAGCTTGCAATAAAAATAACAAAGGAGCAAACTCTGCCTAATGCTATCCTGCTTTAAACATATTGATAATCAAACAGATTTAATTTGGGATTGCCATTAATGTTTCAATAATTAACCCAAGGAAACAACAACAACCTCCACGAGTCTCTAGAATTACTAGAATATAGGTGAAGAGACTCCGCTCCACCCGCCCAAACTGCCAAAAATAGTTAGGAGCATGATCATCGTAATTAATTATACTCTATCGTTAGAAGGAATAGGAAGGAGGTTAGAAACATAATGGCTACCTACATCCACTATGAGTTTTGTCGAACTTCAGTAGTTGGCTGCGAGGAACGATCGTGAGGGAGAGGTTACAAGATTAGCAAAGAAAACGAGATTTTTTTCTCTACACATTCTTGTGGCCCATGGTCAGAATAAGGTATCGATTCAGTTATCTGACATGATCTTGAACTAAAAAAATATGTTTTTCCTTTGAGGAAACTAAAAGGGAATTTGAAAGGATGGAAGTCGGTATGTAAATTGCAATAGAGATGAATTATAATAATGACGTGTGTGTCCTTTCCTCACCAAAAACACTGCTCTTTTATGATCATTGAGTATAGTTATAGTAGGCTTTTAGTCATTTTTCAGTAGATTGTTGTTATTAGTGCTTTGTGGTCACCAGCACCACCACTAGTGACATGACAATCGACAATCTCAATAATATGGACTTGATAGTTTTGTGTCATGTACGAATGCTAAAAAAACAACAATTTCTTGTTGGCCATAACACAACGGAGCAGAGTGACTGGCCCTTTTCAGTGTCATATAGTCTAATGCATAGGTATGAATAGGTTGAGATGAAATAGGAATATTATTTACGCATTTTTATGCCTGCTTTACCTTGTCGCTTTGAAAGATCACAAAATTTGATTTGCCTTATCATCCTCGATGCTAATTAAAATGTGTGTTTGGAGTATTCTATGGCTTTCGATTTTTTTTGAGAATGGAATTGACAGAGTTATTTTCAGTTTTGCCGATTTTGTCAGGGGAAGGATTTTCAGTTGGGTTGTATTACAGCAATTAACAATTACGTTTTAACTGTATTTTTTCAAAGGACTATCTTGGGGAAATATTTTGTAAAAAAAAAGAAAAAGTTAAAGTTACGCAAATGAGCAAAGCTGACTTTGCTAACTATATTGTCAAATAACTAACAGAGTTTTTGAAATCAAGCAGCCAAGGCCAAACATTTCGCAGAAATGATGCGGACTTGAGTATTTGAGTCAGCATTTACCATTTTCAAAGTGTAATTACTAATCCCCAAGCTAATTGTTGTGTTTAAAGTAAAACTCAATCAAAGCCTTTTCATTAGAAAAAAAATTCAAAAAATATCATTGACTAAAGTTGAAACTTGAAAGTGCACGCACCCCTGTGTGGAGTTAAATTCATGCATGAATGCTCACTCATTGTTAAGGACAGTTTAAAAGTTTGCAAACAGTTAATTATAATGATTCCAATTCATTCTGGTAAAAATAATTAGAAAGGCCCTCTATTCAGCCATTAACTTCTCTGCTACAAAAATTTAACTGCCAAAGCCATTCTAAAAGTTCGGTTCATTAAAGGAGCTTATTTACTCGAGGGAAAATTCTCATTCACAATTACTATTAACAGAAAAGTAATAGTTTAGTTTGACCACACAAAACTTGAAAAATTAGGACAAGTCAATGAAATGAAATCATCGTGGAGAGATGTCTCTAATCTGACGAACGTGACTCCCCTTCCCATTCCATTCCCATTTTCCCCGACGTCATAGCAAAAACAGTCATAACCAAACAGTATTTTTATAACAGCAAAAATATATCGCTTGAAATAAAAATCAACTATTTTTCAGTCACTATATTTGCATGCGTAATAATCCCCTCATATATGGATTTCAATTTCAAGCATAAATGAACATTGGAATACTGACTTCGTGGCCATAGGTATCCAAACTATTAATTTCAGATTTGCGAATACTATCCATATATAATTTTATATAATTACTGTATAGGATCGTAATACAGTTTACGATGATGCGATGGGATCAAATCAGTAAAAAAAATATTAATCACTCTGCCCCAACTTTACCTACTATCCATACCAATAATACATTTTATGGTGCCTATGTACCAAAAAATGGTCATAATTACTGAGAATTCTAAAGAAAAAAACAGAAAGCAGACTATCATCATGAAGGAGGCAGGCGTTGAGGCCCAATATGATGATCTTTAACTTTGCCATACGATATATGATCATCATCATCAGGATCATCACCGAGGAACAATATTACAGGGCTGATAAAGATAACGTTAGGAACACAACAATACATGCACTTTTAGATCACATCGAACTCATATTTGTCGCTATATGTTGTCCTCTTGTAGCTGCCAAACAAGTTTTTCAAGAACAGGGAAAACCTGCTATTTGCTCCGATGTACGTAAGTATGTACATATCGTATGATGATAAGCTATTGCCATCGCCATCATCATCTTCATCATCACAATAACAGAATATGTTTAGAATTTAATATATTGAAAATCATCCCAGCGTAATATCCTAAAGGGACAACCTTTAGCCGTTCATTTATCTTATGGATGCTGTTAAATCTTATGTTAGGTGCGTGAGATGGGATGTGTGATGATGATGGTGCGGCTTTTTTAATGCAAACTTATATATCGCTGAAGAACATCGCCCGAGGGAGTTATCGAAAGGGACTGTGGATTTTTGTTGAATGTTTTAACAAAAAGGTGATGGTGATGGGTGATGGTCATCGATTGGATGATGATGAGATGACAATACGACGACTAGATATGACTATGCGAATACTATTTTCCTCCACTTTTGCCCTTTTGCCTTGCTGTTAATGCGAGTTGTTCTTTGCGACTGTGGCAAAGAATTAGTTTGCTTTGCATGGACACTTGGTCAAGTCCGTGCTAGTTTTTTTGATGAATGTGCATAGTTTGTTCCATTTGGTATTGATCGAGTGGTCAAAGAATTGGAAGGGTAATGTTTATGTTAGAGAGTTTTACCTTTATATGAATTAATTAGAGTATGGTCATCTGTATGCATTATGCTATTTTCGCATTGCTTTATTCGCAAACATGTAAACTGCATGGAGGTTACCTATGGCTGGATGCGAGAATGAGAGAGATGGAAACCTTTTGTGAGTTGTTCGTTGTTCTGCTTTTTTAAGTGGAACTTGTTAACATTATTGCAGATTGTAGATGTTCGTGATGACGCTAGACGATTAAATGGGCAGCATCTATCCACATTTCAGGTTAATTAAACGAGGTGGAAATTTATCCAGAGGATATTTTTCTCTCGATCTCATGATCATAGCAACTGGGATATATCTTAACTGTGTTAATGCGAATACCTCCCTTGAAACTGAACATGTCTCGCATTTAATTTTTTTTGGTGAAGTAAAATGTGCTTTTGTACGTGTTGGATGCATTATATTTTCATAACTTGCCATTTGATTCATTTAAATTGCACTGTGCTGAAAAGGGTGGTGCAGTACTTAATTGTCTAGTAATTTACTTAAAAGGATTTATTATGATTGCTTTGTATAATAGCCAACTAACTTAAATTATCTGCAAATTAAGCATGCTATCGTAGATGAAATGAAATTTGCATCGTCGGTATCGATAAATTGAAATAAAGGTTATGGTTATATATTTATCAGCATATTAGCTTTTTTCAATTCAAATAAACTATTTTTAGAGTTTATTAATGACACGGATAGAGCGGAGTGATTCACACAACTTGGTCGATTACTTAATAAATCCACATATTATTTTTTCCTCCCATCTCCAGTCTGTTTGTCTTCTGCTCACTTATCAAAATTGACTTTTGAAGAGATTAAATAGAAATATTTATCATCCCAAAATCCAAAGTTCATCCACTTCCCCCAAACACTTTAGACAACTCAATAGATGCGACTTGGAAGTGTTTACAAATATTTCATAATTCCAGTCCAATCTGTAGGTTTCCCATAATCAAATAAAAAGCTTTTCTTCATCTTCCACATAGACTCGCACATTGCACCCTCGTATTCTCGACTTTGGTTGTACAATATCTTTGGATTCACATGTTTGACGTTTTCGGGTGACTGATAGGGAACCGACCACAAAAATGAGTTCATGTTATGGAGCAACCGAAAAACTATAATGAGCCCACTGTTTCTCTTCCCTCGAGTTGGGATCAAGCAGTATTTTTAGTTACTCCCTTTCCTTATCTCCATTCAGGAGGAGGAAATTCGAAAAAAATATCTTTGTAAATATGGCCAACCCTTTGCCCATTTCTTGTGGCCTTTCATCAAGCCATCTACATCATCCCCTTCATCCATGAAAATTTAGATGCTATTTTAAAACGTAAACGTAAATTTGTGTAATGCACGCACCATCCAGAACCCAAGATATCGCATTAGGCACAGACTGCTTCTCACCAAGTTAGATCATGTTGTGACTAAAGTTAATAGCAACAATCGCATCTTTTAAAAATGAGCTCCAGTGGGAAATATTGTTGTTGAGTGTTTTGTGCATGTAGTTTTCAGTTGAGGAGTGAAATTTTTTGGGAAAGGGATTTCTGTAAGTTGATCCTCTGACATTGACATTTATCATTGGGCAAAAAGGGGAAGAAAAAAGCAAGACGGGGAAGATCCACACATCAAGTAAATGATACACCAGAGCATACTTGCGATTAACAAAACCGATGGAACTCCATTGAGCTCAATACTAGGAAGTTAGGGGACAGGAGCCCAGATCATTATGAAACATTACTCTACATAAGAAAACAAACTCTCAATGGGAAAAATACTTCCCTTACCATTTCCAGCTGTCACACAAATCTTAGCCTTTTCATGTTTTACACCCAAAGAAGTAATTAAAAGTGCCAAGGAGAAACAAACAAAGGGGAGGGTCCCTCATGTACGGTAGCATTAGCGTATCTTTCCTCTTTTCCTGGGAGTTTGTTAGTGTGGCTGTAGCGATAAGTGGTGAAGAAAATAGCGGCAGCTTCATTAGATGATAAAAATGACGAAAACAGAAATAGGTAGCAACGGTCAAAGTATTTTTTCTAGATGCTTCCCTTCCCCTGTCAAAAGCTGTTACGGTAAAAATCTTGACAATGGAGGAGGAAACAACTTGAAATATCAGGTTGGAATGGGTATACATGATAAAAAAATGTACTGGCAGTTTCATGCGTTTGTGACGAACTCATTATCAAGAGGAGTTTTTTATGTCAATAAAGAGCTAAAATGTTTCGCGTGAGCCATGCAGGAAACCCCGTGGGTCGAATCGTGTTGTTTTCTGACAGGGTGAAAAGTATTTCTGCTCGTGGCTTACGTGGTAAAAAAGGGCAAAGGCAGAGACACGGTGGCAATGGCAGGATTAGGCTTCATTCTAGAACAATGAGACAATGACGATTTAAAAAACTCTGAAAAATCAAATGAGACAAATTAGGAAACCTGCGTAATGTTTGTCATAATCATGGTAGAATGCTTTATGTCGCTCATTAAACACAAGCCTTTCTGCATGATCAGCATTGTCCTCTAAACATTCTCATTGAATTTACGCAATGATTCGAAGAGAGAGAAAAAAATACGTAAAAAGGTTTCAAGAGGAAGGCAAAAAATGCATTAAATAGAATGACTTCTTGTTAGGCCGCAGTTGAAATGGAAAATCCAGTTTAAGTCGAGAAGGCGATGACGAGACCCAGGTGAAATGTGAAATTCGTTTTTTGTGTGTCTAGTCAAGAGGAAACTTCTTACTTTTTTCGCAATAATCTTCCCAAACTAATTGCAGACACTTTTGCGTAAAAAAATTGCTAAATAATACTATTACTAAAAGTTAAATAATAACAGTACGCGTGGTACAATAAAGGGTTTGAATGAAAGCGTTTTAAAAGTTAGAAAAACTCAAGACTTGCAAAAAATCCACTGGCACTCTACAGAGAGATCCTTTTATTTGCCATAAATCACTTACACGGACAAAAGAGAAAAACGGGAGAGAAGCAGCGCGTAAGCAATCAAGCATTAATTGACATACATTTACCCACTCACGTACAGAAGCATGTCCAGAAGCACGTTTGTGAAGTGAGCGACGTTGCGTTGTCTTGTTCAAATTTACCTGATGATGAACTATAAACCATAAAAACCCAAAGTTGCTTGTACTGTGCCAAAAGTGTCCATTCCAGAATATAAAAGAACTAGCACTGCGAGCGGTTACAGGATCACGCAGCCTGTACAAACACACACAGAAGTTGCCCTGTGTTGTCACGGTATGTGTCGTGGAAATCTAGTGTATTAAAGTTAGCCTTTCTTGTTGATCTATAAGTTCAACGGTTTGTTTACTAACAGCAAAAAAATGCCATATGTATTATGACGAGTGTTGGTTTGTCTTAATTTCCAATTCTTTTCTTTGATTTTCGAGCATGAGTGCACAGAATCGACTAGATCGAAAGACGCTCATCGTTTCTCATGCTCACATCACGAATTTCCCTTAAATTTTTCTTTTAATTTTTACTATAATTTTAAAATTGGTAAACTGCTTTAATTATAAAAAAAAATTCTTTTTTGGCTAGTGATAAGAGTTGTAGCCAAGTGAAGCAATGGTAGTTTAGTTATTATCTGAGGTAGAAGTCGAGTCGGATGATATTATTTTGGAAAACCTAATCTCTAATGAGTAGATGTTGTTTATCTGAAGTAATTTACGAATTACCACTCGGTACAATTACACACACACAATTACAACTAGGACACCAGAGGAAAATATTATACTTTGATTTTCTAAAAAACAATTTTTAAATGAGCAAATATTGATGTGAGCGGTTACAGGGCCCCCAGCGTGGAATTTAAGTGGATGTTTTAGTTAGTGTCTGAGGTCGAAGTCCAAACGGACAAACGGATGATGTTATTTTGGAAAACCTAATCTCTAATGAGTAGATGTTGTTATTTCTGAAGTAAGTAATTTTCGAATTCGGTAGCATATGGGGATAAATGGAAAATGGGCAGTTGATACAATTTCAGAAAACCCTTTTACCGAAGGAGGACGGACGCCCGATTTATTGCAGAATCTTCATCAGCGCCCTAAAGTACCCCTTCACGATATGACCCAAATCATATGTAGAAACATTTTAGTGTCTAGATTATAGAATTATGGATTAAAGACTCGTTTCAATTCAACAGCTCTTTGCCTTGAGACAAGGAGCAACAGGTAGGGCATAACAATATTTTCATTAACAAGGACTACGTGCTATTGTTCATGAAAGAAAAGGTACATATGCTCAATTTTTCCGCAGCTATTCCAGTCAGCCTCGTGAGAATCTCAAACTTGGCCAGGTAGGCGGGCAATTTTCAAGATTTTATTGAGGAAAATGGTCTGATGGGAATATGAAGCTGTTACTAAATTCCATATTGTCCATTTATTGCTGCTGGTATTTAAAAGCATTTACGCTCATATTATCATATCAGCAATCAAGCTGTGAAGGTTTTAGGGTTGAATGAAATTCACATGTTGATTCGATTTTGCAATAATGGTATTACGTGAGGAACTGCAATGTCCGTGATAATGAATGGATCACCTTCAGTTTGCTCCTGGAACTATAAAAGCATCATCATTATGAAACCATGCTAAATGGGATGATTGCAACCTCAGACTGATCATCCGATGCATTCATTCCGCTGGTTTTTGTGCCAATAATCGGAGCATAAGATTCCACAGGGAATTAAGATAACTACATGATCATCCCATTGAAGGTGTGAGGGAGGACGAACACAAGGAATATTTATTACACAATCCAAAACGTAATGGAATATCGATCAGTATATCAGATTTTTTGCATAAGTAATTTAACCATTTATTTTCCTATCTTAAATCCTTAAATGCAAGGTTCAATTGTTATGGGTAATGATATGATGAAGATCTTTACTGAGATTTTCTCAACTTCACAGCGGAAAACAAGACGTCTCCAGAGTATTATTTTATCATATGGAAGCAAAACTTACTACGTTTGAGAATCATTGACATTGAAGATGCCTTGGGTATTCAGTTTCCTCGAGAACTCTTATAAGAACAAAATTATCCGTTGGACTTTTTTAGCCTTACTGAAAGAGGTCTTTATATTTTTTTACACTTGCATCATGCTGATAGAAATGCAGTCAGATATGGAAAGATTTGGACCATATGCCGCACAGATATGAGCATTTACTCATTATACTCATCGTTAGATATATCTGCATGTCTTCAACATTGAATACTGTGTAACGTTGATAAGAAAATTTGAAGAAGGAGAAGGGCCTTAACAAATGGTTTCTTCCCTTCTTCTTAAAGGTGAAGGGTACGTTGGAAGGGTACATGAAAATTTCAGAAAATGTACTCTGGCTGGATGTATCTACCTTACTGCTACGAACAATATCAGAATCTTACAATGGTTGAATATAATCCTAACTTGAATGGTTTCTTTTCAACTCAAATGCATCCAAGAAGGGACGTTTTTGTTGTCCGTTGGTCTTAAGGGCTGAAAATTTAGGGTTGGAAGAAACTGAAGACATATCGAATATTACTATGGTTGTTTTGTATGGAAATGTGTAAGCATAGATGATGGGTTGAAGGTTGGCTGCACAATCACAATGGCTAAAATATAAAATATTATGCTTTTATTTGAGCGATTAGATTACTCAATATCACTTGACTTTGAACTTTTCTTCATACACTCATGGATAGACAAATGAATGACTATGAATCACTTTACACTTAAAAACAAGTCGGGAAAATAGCTTGCGGTTTGAGTGAAATCGGAATATGATTTTTAGAAGGCGGAATGAGATGCATTCAAAATTACTAAAGGATTTCCCAAGAAAATTTTGAGATGAAATCCCGTGTGAATATCGTTATTAAAATATTTCAGAATGAAAAATCACGTTAAATTCATTCATTTGCAAACGCATGAAATTATTAGTCCAATGTGAGTCATTTTTATTGCTGTCTTTCTCCGATCCAGATTACGTCTGTTTCCACTAATATGTAAACTAAAAGTTGTTATTCCAGGATGCAAAATATTCGTAAAATACTTTATTAATACATAAGTATAAAGATAAACCTGCAAAATTGAAAATCTAGAAAATAAATGTACATTAAGTATTCACACGGAACTAAAAAAAACTGGATGAACCAGAACCCTGTGATTCTTAGTCATCCAGAGATTTTCTGCACCGGAATTCCATTCCCACAACAGCAAACTAATCTCGTTTAATATTCGCAGTCTATTATATCAACAAGTGAGAAAATAAGTTTCAATGCGAACTGCAGCTTTTTTAGGGGGATGCATACATACTCGTAACATTGAGGATAACTTTTAATGGATCATTACACAACATTAAGATTTAGTGGAACGATTATAAAAATTCCCGGAGTTGTTGGAATTTTAATTCACATCATCTCAATTCCAATGAAAACCAAGTTAAAAATATCTTCCAAGAAAAAAAAAGTAATAAAGGTTTATCGGTTTAACAAACAAATTCCATTCATCGAATTGCTACCTTAATGATACGGCAAAATGCACAAATACATGATAATAACACTCCTTCTCATATTTAAAAAATGAGGAATCCATTTTGATAAAAACTTAACAAATTCAACTTTATCTAAGTTTATTTGCTTCACGAATACAATATATTATCAAGAGCTTTCTATCCATGGTACAATTTGGCCCCATTCCATATTTATCTAATGTAAGTTTTGTTTTTACACCCACAAACCTAATCTTAAGAAAGTCTGAGTCGCTAAATGGTGAATTGACTTTGATGATGATCACAATGAAGATGGTAAAACAAAACTTACAAGCCTATTAACAAACCTGCGAGCATGGACGATTATGAACATGCTTGTCATTATGATTGTTGGTCTTTTTCATTTTCATCTTTTTATTTTCGAGCATGGCCGGTACTGAGTAGATTCAACTAGATAGAAATGTGTGTACCAATTCTAATGCTCAGTTCACGATTTGCAGATTGACTTTTCCTTTTTAACATGGTTATTATCATCATTACAAAGAAATTAATCAATTTTACATCGGGCTGTAATAAATAGGAAAATACTCCAACAAAATAGTTAGTCTTTGTAGATAATATTCATCCTATCGTTTCTTTTTTGCCTAGAAATCGATTAGTAGAAACAGAATTTTGAAAATCACAGCCGATCTCAAGTTAAGGAGCTGATAGACGGACAGACAGACAGACAGACACACGGGTCAGACTTTCTTAATAACTTGTGTATGCTTATGCTGCAAGTTAATAAGTTAAGAGGGAGAATGTAGATTGATTAGGAAGCATCTTCTGGATCGGGGAAGTATTATTCCATTAATAATTTTTCTTGGATTTGGTGTTGCAGACATTGCATGTTTTGTTGAGGAAGGCTAAGAACTTGCTTGGAAACTTGGAGAGAGACAGGTTATCTTTGGATACGTTGCCCCTGGAGGTCCACTGGTGCTAGTCATTTGTTTTTTTCCGTAACTAATCGTACTGGGCAATAATGATACAAAAATGATTAAGAATTTTCAGTGTTAAAAAAGAGATATACGGATACATGTCATACGCACGTACGTCATGACTCATGAACGATGACAAAACGTTAAATCTAATTTTCCAAAAATCCATTTACATCTAAAAGATGTTATAGAGTAAGGTCATTGTACACAAAGCTTTTTACTTGACGTGGATGAAAATGTTATATCTAAATAGGACAAATTTTCAACCAGAGATACTATAGTACAACATACAGGGATATTATTAGTTTATAACATGAGCTTCCCCAAATTCATAAATCTTTTTATGCAGTGACACATGAATGTGTTGATCTCCGTGGAAGATCATTGTATCCCACTTGAGTAGCATTATTATAATTAGTGGGGAGCGACAAGTTCATGTAATCTCCCATCTCATAAAGGAAGATGCGGATTCATACGCTAGATCATTCAAATTCAGACTTTGAAGTTTGCAGAAATCCAGTATCATTAATGCATTGAAACTGATTTGGGATTAAAAATCAATTGCAATAATTTGGATTCAGTTCACCCCCAAAAAATCCAGCACTATATAATGCTACAGAGTAGCTTTTTTTTAGCTCCACATAAGTTTCTTTCCTACACATTAGCTCAATCCCAAGAAAAATGCTTGTATCTTGACACAACGCTACCCTTCTTCACCTACACCCCTCTTATGACAAAGAACAAGGAGTACAAACGGACAGGGTTCCATTCAGCTTGTATTCCTTCTTATATAAAACGCTAAATTAAGGGTCTTCATTTAATGTTTCTACCCTCTGCCTTTATCAACACTTTGTACTTTGTTACTAACGCTGGGCTCTGATGCTGATTTGACCATTAACTGTTTATAGCTATGGTATCCAATACGCGAGGGTTGATACGAGTGTATGCTCATGTATCCAAATCCACAAGCTCACATCATCCCTACCCCTAACCCAAGACAAGTTAAATGGGGAATACGACACTGGCTTAAAATGCGCTTGGCAATCTGTTGCTTAGCTTTGCCTTCTTCCAACGTTGATTTTTTTTCATCTTCCAAGCAGACGGTCTTGATTCCTTTTCTTAGCTAAATTACGCTATTCAAGTTTGAGATTTGAGAATTTTTTCTCACAGGGAATGCAGGATAAAGCAATGTACTAGTGTCTGAAGAGTAGGTTTAGGTTACAAATCAACATGATGCACGTTGACTATTAGATTTAGTAAGTTGGTTGTCTCCTTCTTGCATAGCATCTAATGTTGCATTCTCGTTGCATCCAAGACTTTTCATGATACGCACCAGTCTATGTTGAGATGTTCTAACGTTCACATCAAACAACCTTAGTCTTGCGCGTTTCACGTAATTTTTTCTTCTCGAGTGTGCAGGCCTATGCCTACTTCTTTTTATTCCTATCAATCTGTGCTTCCATTGTTTCTCCCTTTTTTGGTGGGCACGCACAACAACTCTTAAAAAGTGAGTGAGTGAGCCAGTTTCATAGTGAATATTATCATATATATTTTTCCTAGTTCCTTCGTTTCTTGAATAAAAAAAGCTTTTTACAAAAGGAAGAAATATTTGATTCGAAACTAAGGAGCCCTTCCTCATGAGAAGCAGACGCATGGGGAGAGGAAGGAAAGAGGTAAATAGTTTGAGTGTGTGCCTTATGAGAAGAGTTGAGATAACTATCATTACTGTCGTTATTAAGGCATAAAAGATAATCATAAAGCATCATCTTCTTACCATGATAGGGGTATATCGTTATTGTGAATTAAGTTTTTAAATTTTTCTAATCTTGTACAGCCAGAGTCCTAGGTAGACAGTCAGATTCGTATATTTTGTGTGTAGGAAAGCAAAAGTTATTTTGATTGATCTGCTCCAATTGCGCTTTTCCCTCTATGAAAACGGAATTCATACATGATGATAGGGATTTTGCAGCGCTCATTATTAGGTAGACTTCGTTTGCATGGGCACTAATCGCTAACAAGCCTTTTAAAGTCTATATGTACCAAATCAATTTGCAATTAATAAGGTTTTGGATGTTCAACCCCGAAATGCTCTTTGTATATTCAGGATCAATAAAATGTAATTTCCGTGATTGATTTGATGACATTTCCATGTAGGGATAATGGAGCCGAATAACAATCAGATGTAGATACTTGCCTACAAATAGCTAATTTGGAATTACATCAAGCAAAGGGGAGATTTCTCAATAAGTTATATTTACACAAAACGAATCTGACAATAACCCAAATCTATCGGTTAAATATATAAAATATACGCCCAGTCGGATCATCAAATAGATCAGGATGGTTTCTTGTCTTTGCAAACAATACAATGTTCATGTTTACTTCGGAATAACAAATACTAAAATGATGGGTATTTAAGGTAGAGCAACGCTGACATGTCAATTTTATTATGAGCACAGCAAGGATGTGTTTATGTGTCAGATTTTCCCCCAAGATATGAACTACAACAAATGCAGATAATTTTTTATCATATTCGCAGATAGCGCATTTATGAAAAAGGGGTTTTTTTATCACTTCCGAAACATTATAAACGCATTGCACGAGTGCACTGCACTGCTCCTCGTAGCACACTTTTTTGGAACGGTTGTAGCGAAGCTTATCTTGTGGCTATGTCTCAGTGAGCATCATATCAATGCTATTTTTGGGTTCCCATTTTTTTTCTGCTGAGATCTCTTGTTTACCTTAGTTAAAGAATGGAACAACCTGTGACTCCAGTCAGTGAATTTCTATGCAATTTTGAGTGTGTTTTTTACTTCATGTAATTTATTTTTGTTTTCCTTATTTAGTACACGGTACAATGAATCGCGTCAAGTGATTGTGAAGATCATCGCACCCACATCGACATCGTGGTAACTTAATTGTGTTGTTAACAGTGGAGTTCGGCTTTTAAACTTGTAGCTGGATAGTGCCTCATTCTTAAATACATTCATGTGAGAGAAAACAGCGTAGTTAATTGAAAGGAAACTTGACATTACTTCTGATCTCAATCCTCTCCGATTGGGATATTTTTAAATAAGAAGACCAACGCCTTTACCTAAATCAGAGAAGATGACGCTAAAACGGACAATCTGTATAAGTAAGTTTGAATCTTTTTCAAAATTATTATTTCACTCTGCTTAATACGCTATGCTGCCATCTACCAAAGGTAAAAATTACCTTCGCTCTTAAAGTTTTATTTTATTTATGGAACATTTCTAACAAAGATTTCCTCAAGCGCTATATGTAAGTTATACAGTTTTAATTATCACTTCCTTCAATGAAAAGTCTGCTTAGGTTTCCTGAGCATGGTTTCTATCTGCAAAGTTCTGAATAGAAAATTACATTTTCCATGCCAGCAGACTGCCTTCATTTGACGAAAAAAATGTACAATGGTTATATAAATGCATGCCTGTGCTTGCCCATCAATTCGCGATGCCATAGAAATATACTTAAACAGGAGTTCAGAAATTGTACAATAATAATGATTGTGGAAGGCTAGTTAACAATATTTTTTTAATAACTGCCGCCTACAGAGTGAAACAGGACGGTGCATAATATCAGTGTTAATGTAAAGTTCACAGAGAATCATCCGATCAAAAGTTCCCATGATATAGTCCAAGTTGTCCATCAGTCTTAGGGGAGGTGGCAATCTCAACCTGGCTATTTCAGCCAGATAATAATAGTCTTTCAGGAAAACAATTTTTCTGTCCCACAACATTGCAATTCTTCTCTTCTACCTTTTAATCTGCGTTCGTTGAATATTACATGTTTGCAGGGAATTTTTAAATGCAAGGAATAATCCATGTGTTTCTGCTTAATCCGTGTGAAAATATGAGCAGCGCTTGCTTCCATCATGCTGGGACTTTAAATGTGGCAATATCAAATATCAAACATTTGGTGATAAAACAAAGGTGTATTGTTAAATATGGGACTGATTCTCCATGAAACAGCAACGTAATGAAATGAGTCACTAAATCATATGCACTTTGGATATGGTTTTGATACAAATACAGAATGATCTGGCTGTATGATAGTTTTAACTCATTAAAAGTTTATGTATGTTTAACTTTTCGTAAATACTTCTGGAATAGTTCATAATAATAGTTCATGGATAATCTCCCAATTTTGTTTAAACTTGAGGGAATCTTGGAGATAAACAAGTGCGCAGTTTGGAAAAGTTTTCCATAATTATAATAAATGAGCGTACGTAACTGGAGTGGACTCTGGAAGAAATTATCGGTGGTCAGTTTTCCCATACAAAGAAAACGTTTACAGTAAGTATGACTGCATATACTAAACGGACAAAATACTGAGGCTATTTTATGTGACTCCAAAGATCGATGCTCATGCATCAATATTTTCAATGTTCAAAGTCCATGTGGGCACTGCTCTCAAAGATAAGGGGTCTTTGTATTCAGTACAGTTGAGAATAAAATGGAAAATAGGACTGGAACCTACAAACTATTTTGTTAGGTACTTTCAACCCAACTGACAACTGACGGAGTAGCCGTATTTCTGGTACAAAGTAATCTTTGTGGGTTGCAGACATATTCAAGTTGTCGGGGTGGAGGCAAACCCTTCTCGGAATGGTAGATGGAAGGAGAACAACGAATTTATGTCAAATGCTGAGGCTTGTCTTGGCAAGTAAATTGTAGAATTTGGGTATGCCCAAGAAGAGACCACGAATTTTACACAAATACTTTATCAGACCCAGGGATAAAATGTCACTCAAATCATTGTCCAATTTATTAGGAATGACCATTACCGATTGTCTCTCTATTCATGCTAAATTACTTATTAGTAAAGTTGGATTGTGATTCTGGATTAGGTACAAGTATCTCTTGAGCGGGTTTCGAAGCGGGAAACAAAGGGCCCTAGGCTTTGTTGGAGATAGTATTGTGCTGTCCTGCCAAGTACATTTTTACAACGTTTTCACAATACGGAAGGAAAACGATAACAAAAATATTTGTATTCGTCCGTCTCGTTGTCTTGTATAGTTTTACAAAACTTGGACTGTGTCTTCAGCTCTTGGTTTATTGTACTTTGGGACAATAGTTCACAATAACTGAGTGACAAAACTGACAGCTACAATGGACAAGAAAAGGATGGTGCGGAAAAGATGTGGTGGAATAATCTAGGAAAAAGATTTACAAGTAATGAAGGATGTCAGTCCCATGGGAATTTGGATCAGGACAGGACTTTAAGTCGGACATGTTTAGAAATGGCTGGTCTATTCCGTTATATCCTCCGCAGAGGAAGTACTTAAGAGATTTCTTCGTGACCGTTGACCAAACAGTGTGGATTTATGATTCGGTGGCTTGGTTTGCCTCTCCTATGTAATTGCCTTAGATATATCAAAAGATGCGGGAAAAGCGTTAAGAAAAAATGCCTCACAAGATAAATACAAACCACTTGAATAACATCTATCTAACATCTATATTTACTCAGTCTATGCTCTGATGCAATTGATAAGACTAACGCCAGTAACGCCAACAAACTTTCTTAAAACTGCATTCATTTACCTAATTTTTTCCCTAATATTGAATATTGATGAATATCTGTCATGCTTCAATAAATCCCAGATGAACGCATTCATCCAATCCTATACCTGGAAGTAATTTTTCAGAATGGCCACAATTTTCACAGCAAAAAATGTAGATTTTATCTGTCTACGTTTCATTTCAAAATATGATCCTGCAATTCCTTTTCTATATGATGACGCTTGTCATTTTTTACCTAGTTTGATTTTCGATTCGGCCCGTTGAGTTTAATAACATTTTAAGTACTTCAACTTTCAGGATGATTAACTACATAGACCAGACCTAAAAAGTTATGTTACAAAAAAAAAATCAATCTTATGAAATGATAGGCAGAATATTGGTTCAGTAATGGATAGCAATATTGGTATTGTGAAATGATTCAATCCGCGTGTATTAGTTTGGATTTAAAGCGCTTGGATTTGGATTAGCGTATTAGGCATTGTTACGTATATATGACAAGAATGGAATTTTCAAAGTGCTGATTGGAAGGCTTGTCGGACTATTCGTTTTTTTCTTGATTTTGCAATACTCACCGTCTGCTATAAATTTCATTCATTCAGCTACCCAAATTGGCTTTCCCAACTTTTACAAATAGGCTTCTGTAATTCATGGAAACCCTTTTATGTCATGCATGAACATTTCTTTTTGTTGCATGGCTGTATTCGGAAATTTGGAATGAGATGGTGTAAAAATCCTCGCATACACCTGTTGAATCACTTCATATATTACAGAGACGTAAAGATTTTCTGTATCCTGTAAAGAAACGAGTATAAAAAACGAAATCCTTCTTTGAAGCATTTAGTCTTTTGTCATATGGTTCTGTTGCAAAATCTGGTTGTAATTTTTTGCTTAAATATTGCCAACCCAATCAGTATTGTAGGATATACAGGGTATGCATAAAGATATAACGAGAATGTTAACACTTTTTTGTGTGACAATATGCTTTCGACATGTGAACGTTATCTGAAAAGGGTTTCTTCTTAGTTTTGCATATTTCTAAGAGAAAAAAACGATTTTGGCTGATTAAACTCCACACAGCTTGACTCATGCTTTATGTGAGAAGACTTTTTAAGAGATGAGAACCTGTGAGGTGAATAAATAGAGAAATAAGTAGTTTTTTTTGTCAAGTATAGCTGTATTACAGAGGTCTAAGCAATTTGGTCAAAAGAGCGATTCTACAGAATAAAGCTATTCTTTAGACTTGATCATCTTACTATAAGTGTACAAAGGAGACGAACTTTACAGGAACGAATTTCCCTTTTTTACTGACATTTCGTTGAATGGAGGAGGAGGATAGTTTTCCATTTTCGATATGTGTACTTTAGAGATTAAGGAAAAACTTGATACTGATGGTAGGGGATCTTTGCTGTATATATTTATAAAAGTTAAATTCTTGTGAGACTGGTCTTTTGACTGATAAAAAATTACTAGTTAAATATGTAGGTGTTCCTTCACCGCTAAAATAAAAGCTGACTGTCCACTTTTACTCTCACGATCAGTATTGAAGATTTTTTTATGACTGAGTTTCTGCACTAGCTATAATGCTAGGCTATGCGATTTCACGCCTTTCATGAGTGGATCTTTTACCGTCAACATGTACCTATTAAGTACGCTGAAAGTCAATTGGTTGAAAGCAGAGATGTGATTAACTTTCTTTTGCAAAATATTTTAAACAAAGGATTTAACATTTAGAAAATAAATCTAATGCAATTGTCCTACTTGCCATATCTGTCGATTGTATCGATTGGACACATTTAATGCTTGAAGTAAATAATTCCGTTCATTGAACATGACTGTCAATTTCAACGTTACATAGGATGATGGAAATGACCGGTTCGCAAGATTTGGGCAAATGCAATTTCTTAAAATCACACATTAATTACAGATGTCTTTTCAATTTTAGAACGTCCAATGTTAAAAAAGTGTTTGTATTTTTGAGTATTTTGGGCCATTTTATGTCAGAACTTTGTATTTGCATTTAGGAGATTTTGCTGCAAGCATTTTGTATTTGTCTTAATAAAAAGTATTTTGCCCAACTGAAAATGGAAGCCGTCATGAACTCCCTGTTTGTGTGTCGATGTCATCTCCTTCTCCTGCTTTTAAAGTCATGTTCACTTTAAAAGGCACTAGAAATGAAATTGAATAACGATAGCAAGGGAGCGTTTCCACGCTATAACGCTTAAGTCAAGGTAACTGTGACTTTTGGGTAAGTAGGTGAAGATATTGTGGCGAACTGCAATATATGGAATAATGCTACTTGACTCATATAGGCTATGCACCCTTTTGCAAACGAAACCTGTCATAGGGAAAAAATAATGCTAATGTGCGATATCTGCCAAGGAGCTGTAATGCATCCTTCATATAACTGTAGTTCAGGAGGAGAATCGCCACAAAATATGATGATGCCATTTGTTTTGATTTTATTGTTCAATACGACTACCCAGCCACAGTTGTAAGTCAAAGTCGAAATAATAACGATAACGGTTGGAATTGTGAGGGCGCATTTTTATTGTATTGGCTATATCCATCTATCACACTGACTGGCACTGAAAATGAAAATGAGCGAGCTCAAATTGTCACCAACCAGAGACTCGATATTGACAACACTTTAAGGTAAAACACGAAAGACGTCACAGATTTTCCACCACACACAATTTGAGAATGAACTCGACCTCCTAACACTATAATACTTATTGTTCGTCATTAAACTAACTGCATCTCATAAAAGGTTGAGGGGAAACGAATAAAAAGGATTTTGTAACTAATTTTAAATCGTAAATCAAAAAACGAGTGGCTTTTGGTCACCCTAATACAGTAATATCGCTACCCTTGGGCGAGTTTTCATGCTTAGTTAACCACGTAAATTAAGACAGCAACATGATAGGATGGTAGCTAATGCTGGAGCTGTAAGAACATGACTCGTGCTCATGTCATTCATGATCATATTCAATAATAAAAATGAATCATCAATAGTTTTTTAGTCCTCCTTTGTACTTGCACAAGTGGAAAATTTTCTATAAAAGTTTGAATGTTCTTTACCCGGCAAATAAATAGGTAGGTATAACTAGTAATTAGCATACGAACTGAATAAATTACTACCCTTAATAGTACTGTGTTCCCCAAACCTTCAAGTTTATGTTAATGACATGTTTTGTTGCAATTATGAAGCAATCGGTTTCGAACCTTTTTTTGTGAACACATTATAACTAGAGAACCGCAAATGTGACACCACATAATTCACAGGGTTACTTACTATTATTTTTATAGTCTGCTTACGGGTTAGGAATATTTTCAATTATTGCTAAGCACCAAATATTGATTTTTGTTGCGTGAAATGTCCAATGATAAGCAAGCCATCATATACCACAGTAATCCAAACGGTAGTTAAGGAATACCATAATTATGCTATGATTTATAATTATGGCTATGGCATATACCTGCAAATGCATTTCTAGATTGTTACCAATAATATATAATGGATTTACTCTTGACTTTTGCGTCGCGCACCCACATGGAAATTGCATCCACATTTGCACGCAACGAGTACGCAAAGCTTGAAAAAAAGGAATTGCTAACTGACTGTAGCATAGCAAAATATCATAAGATAAGTAGGAGGAGGCCGCTCCTCATTCACTGAAGAAACCTTGCTGAAAAATGATACATATCGCAACTGAGCCCACAAACTGTTACAGTGCAGCAATGCGAAATCATAATAAAATTACGTTTTTTTTCGCATTTGCAATGCAAGAAACAAAGTATATAGCTCTGACTGAGCGTCTCGCAATATTTAAGCCGTCTGCCGTAGTCAACGTGGTGGAGCCTTTATCTCAGAAACGAAATTATGGTTCATGGTTTATGAATTGAAAAGTAATATTTATGAATTAAATCAGTTAACTGTCCCAATAAAAGGCTGCAGTTCTGTGGCTAGTTCAGTTTTGCAGCAATGTGAGGAGTTGTTGACGAAAAAACTCACCCATAAAAAGTCAGAACGCGGAACGCTTACCAAAGACATGGGGGTGGTGGATGCTCACATACATATTAGCTTTAGGGATAACCGTCTAGCAAGACAGAGATCATCATGCAATAAAGATTATTTGGTTAAGAAGCACTGAAAGGGATTGACAACAGAATAGTTGTTCAATAGCAAGTGCTGCTGATTGGATTTGGGTACTAATGGGTTAAAATGCTTTAAATTGACGAGATCAGTGCTGCCTCGGAATCTGGTAGAAAATTGTGTAAGTTTTGAATCTTCACGCGAAAGGAGTAGATAGCAAGTGCCATGAGATCATTTATGAATCGTCTCATACAGCAAAACTGAAATGAGTCATGTCATCGTCATTACGAAATGACTGGTACATTGCTTCCTTTGTTTTACCAAGGATAGTTTATGTAATGTTGTGCAACCCTCCAAGTTCATGATTATAAACGGGATGACGTCTAAAAATTGTAAAAAAATTAAATGACGCGTTCCACACTTTAGCAGTGGTCTTGGCAAGTAAAGTATGCGCTCATTTCCGTTTTTATGCCCTTCTTATGAAAATTTATTAAGATCGGACGCATCTCATGAATCTTACTTGCTTGCCTACTGCAGACATATCCTCTAGATTGGGAAGCTTCTGTAGTTACATTTTGTATTATGTCACTTCATGGACCTTTGAATGAGTAATCGACTTGAAGCCGATGACTTGTTGTCTAGGCGGAAGATAAAGATAAAAGTAATGCCTGACAGGTCAAAAGTTCTCTGAACAAATTTTTGGAAATTGTCTGTTTTTCGCTGATGATCGACCACCTTGCAAGACAGTGATAGAAGATCCCTCGAAAAACGTATTTCAAATACCCATTAACGCGTTCATTAGACAAGATCATCATCGCCATCACACGAGAATTATCAAAGGTCAAGGATTCCCTAAGGATTTCTCAATCCAGACATATTACAATCATTTTGTGGTTCAGCCTGTTTACAAAACTTCCAAAGACAATTCTCACAATAGGCATGTTGCGGCTATGCGTGGTTTCGTGGTAGATATTGGCATAGTGGCACTGGTAAAATAAGTGCAGTGTTGATGATATTCTTTGTTTTTTTTTACGATGACGACGATAATGGGGAACCACATACTCAAAAACCACAAATTCAACATACCTAACTACTTTTACACTACAATACACACATCTTCATCCCTCCACATTACATCAACGAAAGGTAGTCAAACATTTGCAATCAGTGAAATTGTGCACTTGATCTTCGATCTGTATGGTACGCGAATAAAGACACTGAGCATGCAAAGGTACGTCTTAAAAATGCAAATCTGTTGTGAACCGTCGTGAATTGCAACACGACCATATAATTTCGCTTACCAGAGCCTTTATAATCTGTCATATTATCTTTCCCAGCTATGTGGCCTACCTGCGTCTCCCAAATAGCGCTAAGATGCTTATGATTTTACAAAAGATTAAAAATAAGTTTAATTTCACGACGTCTTTTTCAACAGTTAAATATACATGCTCAGACAGAGAGAAGCGTATGAGAGTAAATTACTTTGTTAAATACTCGAATTGCCAGACAAAATATAAGTCGTAGTCGGATCCCTCGCTCAAAAATAGTTAATTGTAGAGCTTGTTGGTTTTATTGTAGTTATTGTGAGATTAGCTTAAAAAAACTTCATATTAAATAGTTCGTAAATGTATGTACGTAAGATACATGTAAGCGTTGTTATAAATTAACGTGACTGTAAGTTTAAATACGTCCAAAATGCTTGAGATTTATTCTCCGCACTTTTCATTGATCTCTTTATTTTATACGAACAAGGAATTTACGTAAAGTTGTAACGAACCTGTTACATGCCACAGTTCAGCCAGTGGCCCAAAGAAAACTGGCTCTTGCAACTGTTTGTCTGGCTAAATCATTGATAAAATAATGGTCTGATATCATTATGATAAACGCTGAATTGATAAGACACAAGAATAAACACGCAAGAGCGAATGGGTGGAAAATGTGCAAACTGAAAAATATGAGCGCTGCGTTTTTTTTGGAGCTAAAACACGGTACTACTTAGCTATTTATTCCATATAGGCATTGTACAAGATAATTAGCTATATACGCAAAAAAAACGCAGGTATTTTTATGTGCCAACAACATAGCTATAAGTTGTAAACACCACTCATGCATGTCCATTGTGTGGGATATAGTGCGCAAAAATTATTATGGTATGTTGGTCTTCTCAATATCAAATATCGATGAAAAAATATCAAATATAATGGCAATTGGTTATTGATTGATCATTATTTATGATGGGAGGCGAACAAGAACAATTTGACGCTTCGGCAAATTTTTTGTCCCGAGTCCCCAAATAATGAATGGTGACTATTTATTTTTATTGCAAATTTCCAGCCCTACTCTGCTATTTGCAATTTGGGATTATGCATCGCTATGTCAAACATTGGGTAATATTTTTATTGCAGCTTTATGACGAACGTGATGCTTCAGAAAATAAATAGTAGTTTAAATAAAGTGTCAATGTGAGCTTAAAACACAACCTTTTTATCTTAGGTACTACCATTCCTAAATACTCATTGCAAATTTCATTTCGCACAAAATGTGAATCGAAACAGTAATTATGCAAAACTCTGAGGATATTTGAATGAAGGCTGGATTCAATCCAACATAACTATTTTAACTTCAAGTAGTTAAATGTGAAGGGTGAATCATGTATGAGGAAGAATTGTGATTGGAATGATGAACTTTAATAGTATCCAAGTTTGAAGTTTAATAATGATTGTTTCCTGCTACCACCACACTGCACATCAGATCTTTTATGATGGTCATGGAGAGGCATACACGGTTATATAAATACATATCATATAAATAACGTTTAATTGAGTCTCATTTATAATCCATTTACAATAGCCTATCCCACAGTACACAATATAGCACCACAGGCTCTGAATGAATGCCTGAAAGTGTACTTATTTAAATAGTGGAAAACTGGCTCATGGATAAAAGTCATGCAAATGTGCAAAACTGCTGTGGATAGAGATCATGTCAAGTAAATGACTAGAAAAGGGTTAACGCTACACGTCTCACTATTTCACTTCTTGAGTGGATGTATTTATGTCAGTTCTTTATAGCATTATCAAATCTGATATGATATATGAAGGCCTGCCATTTGTCGTATTCCTTGATGGGATTATAATTTAAAATTTAAATGCCGACCAACCAAACTTAAAGAGCTATTTAAAATAGGCTTAAACCTAAGTAAACCCTCGAGAGCTTGTTCAGCGACAAAAACAAATCTTTAAAATTAGTCATTTTTAAATAGGTATAATATATTTGCACACCAGTATAACAAATACCAGTTTGCAAATATACAAATAAACGAAAATATGATTTGGCATCCCATCCCCTGTCCTGCGATTACTGTTCCTTTTGTATTGCCTGTCTGCCTTTCCAAAAACGAATCATCCCATTGCAGCGTCAACAATAACTGTTTTGGTTCTGGTCACTTCCCATCGAAGACGCATCAAGCTTCTGAGGGGCCATATCGCAATTTATATGATGCACTCAGAAATTACACATGCCAATTCCACGCAAGTTCCTGAGCCCTCAGAAGGTTAAGCTTCTGGCATTGTTTCAGTCATTCATAAAAATCTTTACGGATAGGCATTCCATACCCATGACTTGAATGAGGCTAATTCTTGCATTACCTGCTAAATTATTTCTTAAAAAAAATTCAATAAACTACATAAATAAAGCACAGTATCGGATTTTTTCTTCTGTCCTCAATTTGCTAATTTGTCATATTATTAGTAAAAGCATGCAAAATGTGACTGGTCAACTATGACAAGTTCTGTTATAATCTTGATGAGACATCGTTTCGTGCCACATCTTGATCCTCTTTTTCCTCGAAGTAAATGGCCACGTAACTGTCTGTATAAATATTATGATTTTATGGTCGTCTTTTCTTATCGCTTGACAAGTACTTAAAGGTCCGATGTGCATAAAGTAAAAGAAAAATAAGCACAAAAACTTTCGCTAGTGTGTTTACCTACCCACGAATATCTCCATCCTCATCCCATATTATTTCAGTCAACGTGCAAATTGATTGTCACCATAGGCATATTGTCACCTTAAACGGCTCATTACTATTTTTCACAAGTCTGAAACTGAAAGATAAACACGGCTACCATATGATGAACGATGACTGAGCAAAAAATGCCAATTTTTTTATTACTAAGCAAACAATAATAAGAAAATTGCGAAAAAAAGAGCTGGGGACGAGATGAAATCTGAATTTAAAATTGGGAGAGAATCCTACACCTGAAACCCTTTTGTTTCGATCATCATTAGTAAGAGCATCATCAATCTATAGAAAACTTTGCGCTTTGTATAGTTTTTTTTACGATGAAGGAAAATAATTTACCAAATATCCGCATTCTAAATTAGGTATTGCACAGGCAAAAAACCCTAACCTAACTTGTATTCCTTGTTGCCTTTCTCTACCCAACTAATTATTTTGAAACCCCATTAAAAATATTTTTGAAAAGGGGTAGGCCTGACTATTTCGTTGTCCCTTATCCTATACCCTTATTATGTTCAAGCGATTTCAAATCCTTCAATGGAATCCTCCATCTGAAGGCAAATGAGCATATGAATGAATAAATCATGTGAAAGGGTGAAATCCCAAATCAAAGTTGTTGAGTAAATAGCAAGAGCGTACAGTACGTGTTTTAGTTTGTTGGTGAAATCATCAATGTGATTATAAATACTAAATGGTATTAATTCTGAAAGTGTTTTTGTCAGCCACCTTAGCATTCCGCTTTCCGATGAACGACCACCGTTTTTTTGCGTTGCATGAAGTGAGGATCAATACCCCTTCAGTGTTTTTTTTGCTTCATGTTTGCGGAGGAGCTTTGGGGACAAGAGATACTACCAAGTCGGATGGTGAAATGGTGATGGGATCATTATTAAATCGTCTCTGTCCTACTGTTTATATTGAAGGAGGAACAGAAAGAGCGGTTGGTTGTCATGACGAGACTCAAACAGACTCTCCCAGGTTTTTAATGTGCGATGAATCGCTGACAAATCCACCAAGAAGAGATCCTTCTGATTTGTGATTAGCTCATTGTGTTGAGGAGAGCCATATAGCAAACAGGGAGAAAATGTCATGGCATGAGATATCATTTTAGACTCAGTCACTCTTGCCTATTTAAAAAAGAATCGTAGAATTCATTCAAGTCAGAAATCTGGCACTTGAGGATTGCAGGCAGCTGATGGATGGGAGCAGTAACACAAACAACCACTGCTTACAGTCATCAGTGCTATCGCTGTTGTTGTTGAGAATGGGCCATGCAAATCGCAAGATGCTATTTTTAGACAGATGCCTTCGGCAAATGTTGATTTCGTTTTTTTCCTGGTGTGAAGGGGACAAAAACACGCAGCTTGCAGAAATAAGTGAGCATAATTTCGTCTATTTACATTTGGCGAAGGAGAGGTTTCGACTGATGAATGCAATTCAGTCAGTCATAGCTTTATAGTCAGTTCGTGAACGAACAAAGGATTTTTTCTAGCAAACCTTTTGACACCTCTGTTCTAATTTTGTTGTCACATTTTGATCCTTTGTCTGTTGAGATGATGTGGGTACACTCTTGTTCGTCCAAATAGTGTATGGGTAATAAATATTGGGATATCTGCATTCATTACGAAATCCATTTGCAGTGATTTTGTTTTTAGCATGCGTGCAGTTTCTGGAAATAGAATATAATTATTTTATGAGCACATAATTTTCAATATTTGCATACAAGAAAGGACTGCATTTTTTACACTTTACCGAGAATTAAGATGCTAATGTTCTTCTCTCGTGCTGAATGGACAACGGCATATCCTGTTTCGAGTACAAACCTTCTGTCTTGTACCAAAAGCAACTTGAACAAGACTTACTTTAGCCCCCATCAGTTAAGTTAAAACTCGTATTATTGCGTAATGGCAATGTCATATGTAAGGATGCACGTCTGAACTTGTAAGTAATTCGCACGCTGATCATGAGTATTCAGACTAAGATTAGCGATGATCTATGATCTGGTCTAGGCAGAAATCTCCACCCTTCCAACTAAAACAATGGAATGGAGAGACGAGCTAAAAGTTGTTGTCAACTCCTACTTAATATTCGTGATAAAGATGATTTTTTTGCTCGTGACACCAAATCATTGGATCTTGAGTGTCTTGACATCTTTTCAAGACGAGGGGAGGGGATAGATGCTGGAAGACTTGCGTCAATCTGATTAAAATTTGGGAACAAAAACTTGGCATTAATGAACAAAAGTATGAATATGAATAAGCTATGAGGAATCCTGTACATTGTAAAAGCTGAAATTAAGTTGTTTTGAAGCCAACCAAAAAGCACAAAAAAAAATTAAATCATTTTCTGTCCAAAATAATATTTTGTACAATAAAAATAAGATAAATTTTTGCAGCTTAATCCCCCATTTCATTCCCATTTCCTTACTAAAGTATATACCAGTCACCTCTACCTCTCTGTCTAGAATTGCAACAAAAAACGTTAATTATCTCTTCCCATCCCCATTGCATTAACTGATGTACAAACAGGCAATACAGCTTCAACAATGACCTTTTATCCCTGGCGGAAAATCTGCCAGCAAAATTCTTTTTTACTCAATCATCCAGAAACTCCACATCTTCTATCCAACCACAAGGTCAATCATTAACTATACGAAGAGGATTTTGTGTGGAAAGGTTATATAATAGCTACTTTGACTTGCAACACTTCAATAGAAATATGACTCCAAGAATATATAGCTAGATGAATGGGAGACTGGCTGGAGTTTGCAGGAAAAAAAAACTCGTCCCAACATTCTGTTGAGTATAACTGCGTCACAGATTGATGGGTCTATTTGCTCATTTTGCACCACATTTTACCCCCATCCCATTCACCATGATCATGTTGCAAATATGAAACGAGTATTTTTACAATAGATATATTTCATGGGCCTCCACCAGAAAACCTGTTGTATTGGGAATTAAGAGGTGTAATGGAGTAGTAAAGGTGACTCCGCTGTTTGTTAATTGCTACTTGGCAAATCAAATGAAGCTTTATATATTTATGATTGTCCACAGTTACTGAACATTTCCCTCTTTCGCGTTCACATAAAAGCGATCATATAAATGGTGATGACGATCATGTTGATGACTTATGACACAAGGCATAAGTGTAGGCAACCATTATCGAAACCATTAGTTTTTTTCGTTATCCTACCTAATATACCAAAGCATTTTGCATTCCCCTACTGCCTCAAAGCCTCGCCTTTTTATGAGCCTTAAAGCATTTTCAAGAAATTTTGGGATTACCAGCGGAGCAATGACGCTTGAGGGGTATCACAGTTTTGGAGAGTCGTGTGTGCAAGCAATGAATATTTCCGATTATATGCTTCCCAAGAACAACCCTCCTCACATATAAATCAACTTTTATTAGGATACAAAATGCGAGCTGAGCTTAAATCAGATTTAATCACAATTATCCATGAGACACCAGGACAAAACTGCGACGACTTTGTGAAACTTTTACAAACAAGTTGATGATTGTTACAGCAGTTTCGCTTTTTATGTTTTATGTGTTGCACTTGCACGCAAATGACTATGTTTAAATCTCAATTAAAACTAAGCTGTTCCAAAAAAAAATCTTTCTTATAGTCACATCTCAAACTTGTTACAAAAATAATATGCTAATTAGGCAAGAGGTAGCTTAAAGCCCCTGTTATTTATAAGTAATACGTTTAAGGAATTTTTAGGAAAATGACAAAAAATTGCGACGCAAATCTCCGCGTTTGTCCATTAAGAACATGATCACAAGTCTTTTAAAAAGTAATCCTACTTTTTGTTGTTTTCAACGATTAAAATTTGTTTACCAATTATAAAATATTAAATTCTTGTAACGGCTAGTTTGTTTTTTTATTAAATGTTTATTATATTGTTTTGGATTGGCTGCTTTCAACAGGCATTAGTCATTTGACGATGCTGAACATTTCCATGCTTGTTATGTAATACCTTGTCGCTGTATACTAATAAATAAGTTTAAATCTATTACTTAGCTAAATTTATAAACGCTACTGTGTTTAACAACGATAAAAACGACATGGCTTCACAGGTATCAAACCACTTGACTTGAATGAATCATGAGTCTTATGAATCATACACGTAGTTAAATATTCATTTTAGTAACTCGAATTTCTTTGCAATCTACTGTGACAAATAGCATCAGACCACAAATTACCCCTTGAAGCCATGCTAAATTTTGTTATCCGTCATTATTCCGTCTCATTTGGCACGCACGTAATAGCATTATAAAGAAGGGAGTCGAATCCACCAAAGAATTATTATCTTTCCAAAGAGCTGCATACGTCTAAATTAAATGTTGCGGTTTTAAATATGGCTCCAAGGCAGATAAAAAAATTCGTAAATATGTACAACGTGTAGCAAAAGTAAATTCTTATACGTTTTTTTCAATCGATTTGTTTTTGCTCATCTCAAGATTTATGAAGATGTCCCTTCGATTTCACCATCCAAAATATGGTATAGTCAATCATCAATCATTGCACAATGAAATTCTTATGCGTATCAAGCCAAATCTATTTATTTCGATATGATTGTCCGCTGAACAAAACCAGCCCCCGTATTAGTTTGATGTTAAGTTGGATGAGTAATGTAATTTGCTTACTTGACTTTAAAAAAATTAAATTTGTCCTTCTAGCCAGATTCGTGATAGCTTTGTAACATAATTGCGAACATTGTTTGTGCTGCTCTACATTGTTACAGTATTACTGACAATGACAATGATCATTACCTATTTTTTAATACTATCCAGCAACAGATTAGTACTACTAATTATACTATGGAGGGTTATTCATGAAGATGTTACAATGACAAAGCTAATTTACTTGCTTCGTGTTTTTCCTGTCATGTTTGACTCATCCCGTGTCTGGAGCAATTGCACTTTATGACAATGACGTTACACTTTACTGTTGTAAATTTACTTGAGACTAAAGATTTAAGAATCATGTTACGTTATAATTTATTTGCAAATGTTTAAGGGGCATTAGTTAGTGTAGCTTGTAGTAGTCTGTTACTGCTTGATCGTAAGTAAGTATGTTACCATACAAGAATATCCAAATGGTTAGGTTGTTTTTGCGAGGGAAGGTTTCCCATCAGGAAAACGCCTAGGTGGGGTCCGGCCTGGAGATTTGCGAGAGTGATGGATACATTATAGAAGAAAATCGAATGTATAGCCATTATTGCCGCTTCCTTATGCTTCCTTCCTATTTTCAGCATAAAATTAACAGCGGGTGTGTTATATCTCACCTCAAAGCCATATCATATCGCGCCGTTCTCAATCCAAGCTCCAAGCGCCAACTTTCTCATTCTTCCCTGCTGAAGGATCACTTTCGACAAAGCACTTTTTGTCAGTAGGAAGTAGCTTTTGCTATTCTTTGAAAGTTTTAAAGCCAGTTCTAGAGCCCCCCATTAACTAGATGGATATTTCATATCATAAATGGAATGACTTTCAATGAAAAGCATTCTCTTTCATTTTTACATTTTCTCCTTTTAGTCATGCTTTTAAGATCTCTCAAAAAATATGAAAATATATGCGTTCCACCCGTTTTACAAAAGGAAGGGACGGATGGGCTGAGCTAAATCAAATGAGCTTTATCACTAGACAGACAATCCAAAAATGTTATATCTCGTTCCTTCCCATAAAGATACCTAATAGCTTATGTACCCAACCAAAGATAGTTTTTGCCTTTTACAGGCTCAGCTAGAAAAATTCCAAACGCTAGATTCAACCGTTGATGCAATCCAGAACCCCTTACCGTGAATAATCGCTTTGATTCTTGATTCAGACCGTGTGGTATTATGCCATCCTTCTTTAGAAGGAAAAATAAAGAGAAAAATATTCCCACAAAGAATTTCACAAAGGAAGGAATTTTGATATTTTTTACATCAGATTTAGACAAACTGTAGGAAGAAGATGTGAAGCACTTGTAAAAGTTTACATTTTCAATTGTGCCTTATTGATTTATTGTCCTTAAATGGTGTCTATACTTATTTACTGAGCAGTATCTTGAAGTGAATCTCTTAACCATTTTCAAATATTCATCGTCTGCGACATAGTTATGGAAGTGAGCTTTTATGCTGCTTACCTACATTTAATATTTTTTAATTTAAACTATGCGAAGGCAAAGCTATCCAAATGTGGTGGCAAAAAGTTTAGTGTGAGGCGTCTGCATAATGAAATCCATTACACAATTCCATCATTACCATCATGAATGATCCCATTGCATTACGTTCCTACACTTGCTATCAGCCACCTAGATTGCATGCGCTCATATTTTTTTCTCAATGAAGGACCATGCATCGTCAGCCGTACTCAACATGCAAGTTGAAATCCTGATACATGAAATAGGGATAACAGAAATTACAGTCAAGCACCATACTTGACCCTACGCTACTACACCACTTAACCAAAATATGAAGCTATTAAGAAAAAAAATCTAAGACTTTTCTTAAGTTTGTGGAAGTTGGTTCAAATGACATTCCACCCTGACATCTGATTAGCCCCTAAAAGCATGGGACTCATATGAATCAAAGCTGTTTGACAATTCCAAAATAAACATTAAATTTTTCTTGTTGGAAACCGGTGTCCGTTCCCATAAATGGTTTAATTTGAGTCAATCCCTATTCAGAGATGACTGAACCTTTTTACTTGGAAAATGTCTTCAAGTCATAAGTAAATACATGGACTGTTCTTCTTCTTCCAATTCGCTAATAGAACTGCACATTAACGTTGTTGCACGAGAATGTCTTGAATGACACACTCCAATATACAAACTCATCATAGTTATATAAATATGTTAATAATAATATGAAGCAGAAATAACATGTAAGGGAAAAAATAGCTAATTAATTATATGCACAGGCCATGCCAGATAGGTGCCCTTTTTTGTATTGTTTTACGTACCCCACTCCTGACTCCAATCCCCCATCCTCAAGTCCTGATATTTTTTTAAACAAGCTCATCGTACCTTTTAGTTCAGACGATGGGAGATTGGGAGATAAAGGCTGCAGGAGCTTAGTTGTGAGTGCGCCATTATCCTTTTGCATCTCTCTGCATGCATGTGATATTATGAGCAAAGAGGATGATGATGATGGCCATGTAAAAACTAATGTTCTGATGTTCAAGGCAGCAGGCGAGCCCTAAATATTTTTGCTGTCGTCGTTTATACATTTTTATTAATATTAGTTAACGTTGGAATTAGACTTACCTTCGTCCAATAGCAGTGTTCTTATGGGAGAACTCTCCTCTAAAGAACTCCCTTCGCACGCACGCATGCATACATGCATCATCCGTAATAATGGAGACAAGTACCTACAACCAGGCTGTGCTCATCAGGTCAGGTTGTTAGGTTTTCGATTGGAAATATCAACTATTGGAGTATCTCAATGAGCTTTAGAGTTAGCTAGTCTTCTGCAATATTTACAATAGTCTTTACCAAACAGAAATATCAGTTTGCATCATCATCTTCATCAGGATTGTGGATACATTGTTGGGCTCCTAGCGAGTGAGCGACAGTCGGCGACGACATCGACAAACTTGATTTTTTTTTCTCCTTTGTCAGCATGGATGGGAAGAAAATGGCCTCATTCACAGGGCACATGGAATATTTTCTTGCATGCATTGTACAACATAGTGAATTTTTTTATCGATGTGATGACGCTGGGGCTAGGATGCCGACATTCTTGGGGGTGCTGATGATTATGTTGATGTTGAACTTCTAAAAAGATATTGCCAATCCTTATATACTGCTGTATTGTTGTAGAAGACAAACTTGATTACGTTTTTTCCACTATGCGACAATATATAAACGATTTGCGAATAGTGACCAAGCAGGAACCTGACCCTATCTGCACTGCTGCTGCTGGAATGCTTGGGGACTATTAGCCTGTAAATGTCATGTGAATTGGGTGCTGCTAGTTTGATGAAAATTAGTATAAAAATTATGAGAAAGAGCGGTTGACGGACACTTCCGAATCCCAGATATCTTATCTGCTCATATAGTCATTTCCCTCTAAAATTGCTTACATGTTAGAGCCGCTATATAATAATATTGCATTTCGATTTTGTTGACCTTCTGATAAGTATTGCAATTTGCATTTTTATTTCATGTACATGATATAAGATTCCTGTAGCGGTACTATACAGATTGAATTGCGACTTTCATGGGAGCAAAATAATTCGTTTGTTTCAAAACAAGTATGACATCAAATAATCACGGATCTCGTCTTCCTTTGCAATGCTGCAGATTGCATGACAAAACAAATTTATTTTATGCGAATGAAAGGGAAGCTTGTTCAACTAATGATTATTTGCTTCTGTTTGCAATAATCACTAATCAAAGGGGATTGCTTAATCAGGATAAAAAGGAGAGTTTTCCATAAGCATGAAAACGTAGAAATAAATCCATGTATAAGCATGGGGCTAATGTTAAGTTTGTTTTGTTCGATTGATAAGCACACGGCTTCAGTTTTGCTCACTTTGATTTACCCCAATATTCAAATTGATGGATGTTTTTGTTCTGAAACATGTTTACAAATCTGAACGTCAAGGCTTTGAAATAATTAAGGTTGTTTTTGTTGACTCATCAACTGGCAACTGTACGCTGAAGGCTTGAGTGAAGGCTAGTGTGGTCTGGACTAAATTGATTCCTTTGTTGGGGTTACAATCCCTATCAATTTATGTCTTTCAGGGGATTTGCAAAACGTTTTAGCTGAAACTGGCAATGTGAGGTAATACATTACCTGTTGCGATGGATGATGAAAGGCTCAATCATGAATGAAATGTAAGGTAGTGTAACCGCACGCTTAAAATTTAAATAAGAAAGCCTTGTGCACTTTTTTGCTGATTGACTTGCGGTTTTAGCAACCATTGCAGTGGATGTCATCAACGAAAACCACACAGGCTAAAACCGCATGATTAGGGTGTCGACACATCACTATTCATTTCATTGCATAAAAAAGTCCGTGACAGCGACAGACCAAGGTATATTCCTTCACAAATGGGCTTCTTGGCAGCAGCGTCAACGTCACAACTACCAGGGAATGAATCCAGGCGATTCAAAATCCGGCTTCAATTTATTTTTAAATTACGAAATTCTTCTTGTGAAAGGATAAAGTTGACACCAAATCTTATACTAAAAGGTCTGGTAAGGCTACTCTAAATATGCTCACATTTCAGTGCAACCAGTAACAAATCCTTAATTAAAGATTGAATTCAGAGGAAAAATGAGGTTTAATCCTTTTCCTACATTCTTCCCGCCTTTACCTTTTTTGAAGACGTGTCGTTTGTTACTTTCATTTAGAAGCCTATGAAGTTTCCATCTCTGAAAGACCCTTTTGTATGCTTCATTACGATCAAATTTTGTTTCGCTAAGCTGATCGTTAACTGTTTTGGGGCTTGTAATGATGATGCTCCATGGGACCCCAGAATCTTTTAAGGGACCATGTGGAGTTCGTACAGAAGACGGTAGTATGATCCTTGCTGCGATTCCATACATAATATTCTTCAACCTTTATGGAAAATAACACCTGCACTGGCAACAAGAGGAAGGGTAGCAACAATCCCGTTCCCCAAGTCAAATGAGGTTTTCAACCGGAGAATAAGAAACCCTATGCCCTCATCATAGATTAATATTCTATGGCAGTAGGGAAGTGGAGATGAGAGGAGATGTAGTTACCAAGATGTAAAGATATTAGATCGACGATCGGTTGGAAAAAATATTTTTATATTTTCCATCCCTTCCAGGAAAAAAAGGTACTTGACGGAGCATACAATTCAATCTGAAACATCATGCTATGATCATCGATCAAAATCCTATTCTTTTGGGTCTTCACCTGCACGAGAATGCAGTAGGCTAAAAGGAGATTGAAATTTCGATAATGTCAAACCAATGTCAATAAGCTTATTAGATCCCTATTGAATATCCGCCTGTCAAAATATAACTTCATGGCTTCCTTCTTGATTGCCAAGTCGTCATTATAGTTGATATGACTTGCTCCGCTTTTAACGTTGAACGTCATTTTTCCCTATGAGTAAAGTTTCTCAGGTTTCTCGAGAAAATCTATAAAAAATTATGTATTTTAGAAAGTACAAAGAGAAAAACAAAATTGGCTTGAGGATGTGGAATTCGGTTGTAGGCACATAATAATACATAGCATGTTTCTACTATGCTGACCGAAACTGACTCACGGATAGAGAAATTTCCCACGTTGCAAGATCCTCACTTCCTTTCAGCTTTACAATTTCCTGGAAACAGGATGTAAATGAAAGTGGAAATACGCAGGGAAATTTAACAAGAATTATATTAATCGTCACCCAATTTCATGAGAAAACACTGCGGTTTATGGAGAAAAAGTTGAAAATTTCAACTTGAAATTATAAAATCAGATATCGGGATCTTATGCTTAGAAGAGTATATAAAACTGGTTTTGTTTCCCATGATGCAGCAGGAATTGAGCTCGCTCGACAAAATATTTGTGTACACTTGATTTGAATTCCTCTTTTGCGTTATTGACTGCTTTTTCTCTTCAAAGAAATCGGAGGGTCAAACGCCTTTCCAGTCATGATGACTCATTGTCGTATCAAATCATGACTTGTTGTTGACCTACGACATTGAAACCTGTTCTGGTGGCTTCCTGTAATATAAAATCTGCTTGTGCTTATAAGCTAACAAATTCATATAACTTATAATTAATGTACTGGTACAAAAAGCAATTCAGATGTACTTACAAATGTTTTGTTTTTCTTTTTAATTATAGCCATAGCAGTAATTCTGGGAATACTGTTCCTCGTCCTCGGAATCCTAATAGTCTTGTTCTTCCAGAAATTAGTCGATGCGTTTATAGCCGGCGTAAGTGAAGCTACCAATTTTGTTAAATGACTAAGCATATCTACATACTTTAGCAACGATTTCACTTTAAATGAATATTTGACCACGTCATTTGTAGGAATTGCCCCTTCGCAAAGGATCTCAAACGTTTGAGTTATGGAGGAAACCGCCGGTTGTCCCGTATCTCAGAGTTTACTTTTTTAACGTAACCAATGCAAGAGAGTTTATGGAGCATGGGGAAAAGCTGAGGCTAAAGGAGGTTGGGCCGTATACTTACAGGTACAAATTGAAAACAATGAGTTATGAAATCAGTGTTAGCATTTTACTGTTAATTACTGTATAATGAAGATTAAAACTAAATTTTGAATTCTTTCCGATTTACAGGGAAGTATGGGAGAAAAAAGATACGGTCTGGCATCCCAACGGTACGCTATCCTACAGACAAGAGAAAAACTACACCTTTGAGCCGGGTAGTTCGATTGGACTTGAAAGTGACATTGTGGTTGTACCAAATGTGCCAGTGCTGGTAAGAATCAATTAGTAATTGCTTTAATAATCAATTAATTATTGCTTGTATATATATCAATGCACATGTACTGGAAAGTTTTACTAACCGGAAATGATTTTCTTCCCTATTATAGTCTGCAGCAGGTCAGATGCCGCATTCGCCAAAAATTGTTAAAAAGGCAATAGGGACGCTACTAGATGTACTGAAACTGGAACCATTCTCTGTCCGAAACGTTAAAGAGATCCTTTGGGGCTATGACGACCCTTTGATTAAACTGGCCAAACAATTTCTTCCGGAAGGGAAAAGGCCTCCCTTTGATAATTTTGGATTGCTCATAGGGAAAAATGCCACGCTGAGTGATGTGTTTACGGTGAAAACGGGAAAAGAGGATTTGGCAGACTTTGCTCGAATCGCCATTTACAAGGGTCAAGATAACCTCAATGTCTGGAAAAATGATGAGTACAACTGTAACGAGATCAAGGGTTCGGATGGTACTGGATTTCCATCCATGTTGGATGAGAACTCGACCGTCTACATTTACCAACCGGATTTCTGTCGACCACTTGAACTTAAAGTGAAAAACCCTCAGCCTGTAAAACATCAAGGCTTTGAAACTCTTCGGTGAGATATGAATGGATATTTTGATAATCCGTGAACTAATAAACTTATAATACGTTTGTAGCTAATATAGAATGCCAATTTTAATCTTAATTAATTTTCCATTATTAGATTTGAACCTGCGGATCATGTTTTTGGAAGTGTTAAGCAATATCCTCAGAACGAGTGCTATTGCTTGTCCGAGCCATGCGCCAGACAAGGGACTTTCAACGTTTCGCAATGTCAATTTGGTATGAACCAATTTAGCCATATTTTGACTACAACATCTGCCATTGTATGAGTCATTTATGACGTTTGTTACTAATTGTTCAATGTTATAAAATCATAGGATCACCCATCTTCCTCTCATGGCCCCATTTCTTACATGGAGATCCATCCCTCCGTGAGAATATCGACGGGTTGAATCCTAACCCAAAAATCCATCAGTTCTACATTGATCTACAGCCTGTACGAATTTAGCATATTGAATATGAAACACCTAAAACATTTATGAAACCTAGATTAATAGTTAACTATTAAATATTTGGATTTTTTCTGCAGAAATTGGGTCTTGCTATGCAAGCTAAAGCTCGTCTTCAAATCAACATTCAAATGAAGAAGGTTGCGGAAATTCCACAGACTGCTAATCTTTCAGATCTCCTAGTTCCAATCATTTGGATTGAAGATGTTCGTAGCAATACACAAATGCACAGATTTTTCTGAAGTACTCCATACCCAAAAGCTTTAAACCAAATTTACTAATTTGCTTTTTTTTTGTTTCCCATGTCGCGTGTCCACAGGGCATTGAGGAACTTCCACCAGTCGTACTTGGCCTTATCAGGCAAGCAATTAATATGCCAGAAGTTGCTGAAGCAGCCTTGTCCTACGTGTTGTTCATCATGGGAGGCCTTATGATTGTCGGTGGCTTCCTTTATTTCGTCAGAAATTCCTATATTGGGAAGGAATCCATGGTTCAGGCAAATGTCACTTCGAAGGTATGTTCTCCTATATACTGACATAAATCATTCTTGCATGTTAAGCTCTCATTATAATATAATTAATTCTAGAAAGCTAGAGCTATAAAGCTATAATTATTCTATTTTACTTCCTTCGAAAGCATATTCAGCTGTGAATTGTTCTATGAAGTAATGCATGAATCTCGCAATTTACTATTTTTCTCAAAACCAATTTCCTCCTGCTTGTTATTCTTCTCAATTTACAAAAAAACTAACCAACAACTCTTTTGAAATGCTGGATTACTAACAAAACAAATTATTCCTTATATTTCCACATGGAAAAAGGCGGATTCTTACTATTTCAAGGGAGGTGAAATGGAAAAGTCGAATGGTCTCGGGAACGGCCTTGTTCACCAGTACTCAAACACTGTGGAGATGGAAGATGCTATCAAGCATCCGAACGGGAATTCCAAGTCAAAGGAAGCAGCCATGGAGACGAAAGAGGCTGCTGCTAACGGCAATACAAATGAGTCCATAATGACGTAACGTGAATAGCTAGGACTATATGTTAATTAGTATTAATTATTTTTCATTTACTATATATACACGTCGTGTAATTTTAATATTCAAGCCTAGGAACAACTTTTAATTTTATTATTTGTCATTTTAAAAGCATAATGCCTATGGACTGATTTTTTTTCTTGAAAAACTTTTTCTAGCTCTTGATTGTTTTTTTTGTATTAAAAAAGAGAGCTTTGTTAAAAAGTGACAACTGAATGCTGCATTCCCTTCGTAGTTACTTTTCTGTGTTGCCGTTTCCGAAAGGAATGTGTATTTTGGGATGAATTTGTTGTTGGTAAATATGAGAATTGAGAATGTCAGTGTACAAGTTGTCTTCAATCCGAAATGCAACGAAATGGAGATAGTATAAAGTATAATTGGTACAGCGATCAAATGTTCTGGACAATATACAACGATAATATTTTCGAGGTTTTAAGGATGATCTACTAGCTATATACTTTGTTATACCTATGCTAAGAACGTTTTGTTGCTCAACTCATTAATATAGTTCTTTCTTGAGGGTCCTTCTTTAGAAATATTTCAGTTTAAAAGATTTACATTCAAACCGCTGTGGTAAAAGGGGGATCAAGTTGTCTTCGTTGTTTCCTAAGCTTTACCGACAGCTATCCCTGAAAATTTTAAATATGTCACTAAGCCTTCAAAATATTGTTTTAAAGAACGTCTAACGAGTATAAACCTTTTTTTTCAAGAAGATAGCAATGATTTTAATGGAGTGACTTGTAAAATATTAATATCAACGCATGCTATATGTGCCATATAGGCTATCAACTTTCAACAATGTCATATTTTTAAGTAGAATTTTAAACTTAGCTGATAGCGATAATTTTGTCATATTATTTGTAAGTACTTTACGTTTTTATGGGTTATGTCTAACTCGCTGTCATAATATACAAGAGTAGTTAGTTTGTAGGTCTAAAAAAAGTTAGTTAACCTTGCGAAATCATAGTTAGACGTTGTCCTATTTAAAAATATTATACGTAGCTCTGGAATTCCAGCACTATAACAAACGTGTGGCATTTATACTTGGAAATTCCTTAAAAAAATGTAAAAAAGTTAGTTCTACCCAGCCAGTAAGCAGATACAATTGTAAATAGTACATTAATTTGAAATTTATAAAAATCTATATAATTCAAACCACTATTTGAAATCAATGAATTTTAATTAATCGGCATCTGAAACAACTTACTATTTCAGAATTAAAGAGTTACAAAGAGGGAGAATGATAATAGTTAGGAAGAGTAACACTGCGAATGTTGCATCCCGACAATCCAGAAATCGTGAAAAAAAGACTTAAGATAATGTTCGCGTCCTTCTTGAAGTTCGAGGGATTGAGGAGACAAGTATTTTCTCTTGGCTGATGATGTATTGATTAATTATTAATAGAACATGATATAAACACTTTTTGGCACTTTAAAGGCAAAGTTCCAAAATTGAATTTACGAAGACAAATGGATAAGTTATAAGTGGAGTATGCACTTCTGTCAAAAGCTGTTACAAACGTTGTGAATGAAATGAAATGATTGTGTCTTGTGTAGCAAATAAACTTATTTTAATGATACTATTAGAATGTAATCAGTATGAATTAAGTTAAAATTGCCAAGTTTGTTTTAGCTCCGAGAGAAACGTTTAGAGAGTTGGGGGAGTGTTGACATAATATATACTTAATTTGTAAATACCTGACTGTTATTGTGAGATGTGCCTTTGTAAATTCCCATATTTCTGGTGACATTGTTATTCGGAAAAATAAGCCAGCATTACATTAGACGTCAACAGGAGAATGTGTCACGAAAAGGGTTTCAGTCGTAATAATGTAATAATGTTAATTTTTTGATGGATATGAATAGAAAAATAAATTTCAACGTCTTGCAAAAGAAATGTTTATGGAAATGTAGATACTTTTTTGAACTCCTCATACTGAACCACCTATTCTGAAAAATTTTGCAGTAGAAAATTAACGACGAATCATGACCTATAAGTTATTAACCAAACTGGAAACTAAATGTACGCATCTCATAAGTAGAACCAAAGTCCAAGGAAGTAAAACATGTTGATCTATCTGCATTTTGTAGTCTGGCCTTGATTCTGAAGAATTGCATCGCACGCGTACCCTAAACCGTTTTTCAATAATAAAATGTTGGCCCAATGATCAAAGCAGCCTAAATTAGACCCCGTTTGTATAATACTTTAGGTATCAATGGTATCCTTAATGCATTTTCATCACTAATCGTTCAAATGACGATTTGTTTAGAGCAAAATCAGTGAAACTTATAAATACTTCGATTTGCAATTTAAGGAAGTAGGTTGATATTACTATGACTGTTCTCATACACGCACCATATTAAAGTATAGGAATGCCAAAGAGAAAGATCTTTCTATATTACATTCTTTTGATAGATTATTACCAGACAATATGCGGTTAATAAATATTGTAACAACTTGACACGAAAACCAAATAACCAAGCGTCGAAATCCTTCAAATCAAGTCTGGGACGGGTTGAGAATAACTTCCAAATGCGTATCCTTATTTTATTACTGAGGATGATTTAATGTCTCTGATACTCATTATGTTACGTACATCTTGCATTCAAACCTTTCTCTTCAAATTCATGGACTTATTATAATGATCGATCACCATCCGTCCATCCTTCCATGAGAAATCAACGTTCCATTCTGTCATTGTCGAAGAAAGTTGTCGAGGTTAGGAATTTACCATACCATTACCATGTCTTCCTTGTCCGAACAGATATAGCCTGCATGCAACTTAACTTACAGACGGACAAACGGTAAGGCGCCGAAAACTAGGAAGGAGCATAAATTATGATTATGGCAGCAAATTCTACTTGCATTACGTATAGTCTTATTAAACGTTATCTGGTCGGATCATCCTATCATATTATTATTTTGCTATGCTTAATACTTAAATGATGACAAATCTTAGTTCGGATTGGAATGCTAAATTGGCACAATCGTGAACCTCGTTCGATTCTGATGATACCAGACTGATCATAAGAAAAGAATGCATTTTGAATGACTGAATATTGCTGACTTGACTTTTCTTTTATGAACGGGAACTCATTTATTCTATCAAAACGTTGTCGTTTGGAAGCATAACGTGTATTCTATGTAATGAGAGGGTTGAATGAATCTTTTGAACTTTTTTATCTAAAAATTCATACCTATGCATAATCGTCCTTCCCAAAAACCTGTGATCTTGTACTGCTCATTATTATTATTATTATCATTGAATCATATTCAAAGTCTTAATACGTCGAAACCAGTTGCTCAATATTTGAAATAAGGCCATTTAACCTCCTGAAACGGTATAAATTAATACCAACTATGTGAAACAATTATATAAACCATAATATCGAAACAGTGAATTTTAGCTCGGTTGAATCATGTTAATGAAAAGAAAAGTATCTTGAAATAGGTAAATAGTTTGTGTTAATATGATTCATAAATGAATTGAACTGAAGTGCTATCTGAAGTAAACCTTTAAACAAGGATAGTGCATAACGGAAGTTCGAAAGTGAAGTGTCCTCTCATTTTTCTCTGAAAAAAATGGATAGGAAGCGCTGTTACGGAATATTAACTGCGATTTTGATGGGATTATTTTTCATAGAACGTCTGGTAAAACAACTGATATTTGGCGAACACTCTATTACGCTTTCATCACGGCATTTAATTATTATTTTTTAACATTTTGTAAAACAGGGATTGGGCTTGTGCCACCTTTTAAAATGTTTTTTTTTTCAACAGCACTGGTGCTGCGGATACCCTTACTTATCAAAGTTTAAGCCTCCCCTAGAGACAAAGGAAGTTTTTACTACAGTAATATTCCCTGATTATAGTAAAAATCAAAATATGCAATGCATAATCGAGTTGCTGAATTCATTCAAGTTTCAATTTTTTTTACAAATAGTAATTCTACGTTAAATCATGATTGTAGGTAGAAGACCATCAGATTGCTTCACGGGCTGCACAAGGAACGCCATATCTCCCGGAATACCAGGTATTATAGATTTCAATTTTCTATGATGTTTTTAACCAGAATATAGTATCAATTAAACTTTAAACTTGCACATGCTCAAATTAAATTTAGGGATACCCACAGCCAATCGGTTTTCCTCCAGTTGCGCCGAATCAGCATCCGATTGTCATTCAACCAATGCCATTTTACAGTCAAAAAATTTCTTCACACGCATTTTTACCAGCAGCATCGTCTGTCCCATATATCGGGAATCCAGTTATGGTGAGCAAAAACTTACACTCTAACCCCTCCACTAGAATCAATTAAAAAATTCATTGTACAAAAGACATGATTTATTAAAATCATTTCAGATAGTAAACGGTCCAGGAGGAGTACCGACGTATGCACAAATATCTTATCCACCCAATCCATCACCGCTATTACCTAATTTTTGGCAATCAGCAGGATTAATTGAACCAATAAATTACCCTGGAAAGTTCTCATATGAGCCGCCAACAGTGCGACCACCAGCGCCTCTACACAATGTAAAACACTCTAAGGTTCTGGAAGTCTTTAAACCGAGCTTCCCAAAAATAACTTCAACTAAAACGGATGCAAACAAAACTCCTCAGGAAGTTAAACCAGGAAAACAATTTCTTTTAACAAAGGGAGAAAAACAATTCAGCGGAAGAGCTTCCACACGGCAAAACACTTCTGAAATAAAATTGGCTCCGTCTACTCAACAATTAATTAACAAGAAAGATGTCATGAAACACCATGAACGTGGGTCAACTCAGTTTCAAATCAACCATAGCGGAAACTGCTACTATCATGGATTCCATGCAATCAAAAATGAGGATGAACGATATCTTCTTTGCACGCCGAAAAGCGACAACAACTTCGAAGCTCTAGTTGTTCAGTGCCCACCAGGATTAAAGTTTTCCCCAACTATAAGACGTTGCGTAACACAATCCGTGATGAACAGAGAAAAGCAAATTTTAAAATCCCACAGAGACGAAAAATTACAATCCGTGAAATATGCAAGTTCATATTACCAACAAGGAAGATCAAGAAACCGAAAGCCAGATCGTACAAACAACTATCATCCTACAACAATATCGCCACAGCCATACACACGACCTAAGAATGCTGCACCGATAGAAAAAGGCCCTGCAAATTTCCCAACATATTCTCCGGAGCAGCCGGTTAGTACTCCAACACCCGGCGCTAGTACAATATCGACTGTTTTGCCATCTGAATCAGTCTCAACAGAATCTCCGGAGTTGCCCGCTAGTACTCCAACACCCGGCGCTAGTACAATATCGACTGTTTTGCCATCTGAATCAGTCTCAAC
>JAQGAH010000198.1:0-62227 GCA_034696885.1 Lepidocyrtus paradoxus | reverse complement strand
GTATTACTCGCCGCCCCCTCCTTCCCCTTTCCCAACAATTTATAAACATCAACTGCATACAACTCAACATACAACAATTTACAAGACGCATCTGTCGTCACATCAATCGGACTCCGCATAAATCTCCCCACAAACTCTTTCAACCCCGATGGATACGTAGCACTTGCAGCAATCATCTGCCGCTCGCCCGGTACTGCCTCCAGCATAGAATCGATGTCACAGATGAATGAGGACTCCATCAGCCTATCTGCTTCATCAAGAACAATTATCTTGACTCTAGAAACGTCCATCTCATTCGCTTGGATCATGTGCAGGATTCTACCCGGAGTTCCGGACACGACGTTGCAGTTCTTGGAACGCCTCTTGCTCTGCTCGACCGGTGTGCCACCGATGATGCCTTTTGCTCGAAGACCTTGAAATTATATAAATTCAAATTGTATTTAAAAAAAGTTGTATATAAATTATGAGTGTAATAATGGTAGTTGAGGACCAAGCAGGCTCTTCTTAATCCCATCTTCTTACCCTGCAACTCTGAACCAATGGACTTGATAGCAATCAGATTCTGATCCGCAATCTCCCTCGTCGGTGCCAAGATAATGGCCTGGATATGCTCAGCAGCATCCGGCGTCAGATCTAACTGCTGCAGCACGATGGTACCAAATGCACACGTCTTCCCGGTTCCCGACTTTGACTGCATAATCAGATCTAGTGTGAAAAAATTAATTATGGCTAATAATTATTATCCTAATTATAAATCATGAGCGATGAATTTAACACAAAACAACAGTATAAATTACTAACTACAACCGTACCAAATCCAAATTTCCCTAACGGAATAGCCTTGATCTGAATTGGAGAAGGAACGTAAAACTGCGCTTTTTTCAACCCCAAGATTATCTCAGGTCGTAGCCCCAAGTCCACGAATGTAAGTCGGGCCGCATCCCCCGTGTTTTGCACATCCATAGATCTGGTTTTCTTAGTCCTGTCGTGGGCCAGCAGCTCGCTCGGGCTCTGGACTCTGGAAGCGGCGATGCTGTTTTTCTTTTTTTTCTTCTTTTTATCTTTCTCGTCCAGGAGTTGCTTTTGCCGGTTATCAATGGACAAACAATAAAAAATGAAGAAAATTAGATGATTTTTTTTTTAAATTAAAGATTTCATCTTGGCTGACGAGACGAGTGTCAGTGTCAGACCAAACACGATACAAGCCGAATTCCCCAACAACTTTAAAATAAAGAAGAAATGAACACAAGTTAGTTTTATAATTACCTCCAGAACATTAACGGAAAGCTCATCCTCCACCAATACTCCCAAACCTCTCGACCCCGACCCCCCAGCGCATTCATCACCACCAACCGCCCCTGTGGTTATCTCAGCCTTGCCAACCTCTCCCATCCTCATCCGGGCACAAATACTTTCTTTCAATTTCAATTCAACCACTTTTATTGTTATTAGTTGATATACAATAGATAATTGAACGCTAATGCCTCTCTCCTTACTTGTCTTTGCTTCCTTCTCGAACACGCGAACACTGATCACTGACAGCTTCTTGGACAAAAAAATCTATAATTTAGCAATGTAGCAAATTTTTACGTTGAGCATAAAAAAGAGGTCTGTGAAAATTTCCCAGCCAGCCACACTGATCAACAATTTGCAAGCACTAAAAAGAAGAAAATCAACCGCTCAACCCTAATCAACTCAACTCTAAATAATCTCCAGTCAATCGAGAACGAATTTTAGAGCGTGCTCTCACCAACTAGAACTTTCCAGTTCTCACTTCTCACTCACTAGCTATCCCCTTTTCCTGCTGGCAGTGTAGTTATAGTAAAAGAGTAAGAGATTTCCTCCCCCACAAACCCCCAACCTAACATAGAGCAGTATACTCCACAACCACCCACTTCCACCCACCAGAAGAGGCGGCCACCGTATTCTCTCATCTTTTTGTATGGAAGCATTGTAAGGTATCGCTATGACATTTATGCAGATTAGCTTGTTTGCTTTGTGTATTCCTCCTATACCGAATTGCCGGTCGGTCTGTTGGAGAAGCAATAGAGGAAACCCTTTCTAGTTCCTGTCTCGCAATGCTAACCCTTTTATGCTTAGACTTTGATGACGTGTCTGCTTATCGTTCTCCTTCCGTCCAAATCCTAGTGAGGTGAGGCATGTGAAGAAGAAGCTTTTTGACACGTTCAATCCCCTTTCGCAATTGCAGAATTTTTTGACATTTTCTTACAATTCCGCGACTGGCGCTGTTTAAGAAATCTTGGACCCCAAAATTCCGCAATTATGTAAGGGGATTGAACGTGCCTAAGAGCTTCGTCCTACGCGTCGATTTGATTTTTAATTTAATTGTTAATTTGATTCATTCATATTTCTAAAAGTAAATTAGTAAATATGTGAGTAATAATTGATAAAACAGACCGGTTACTCGAATTGATAATCGATTTATTATGGATATAAATGAATTAAACGTAATTTATGGTGAATAGAGGGAGTTTAAGCGTATGGTACATATTTATATGAAAATTAAGATTAATTAACAAGGATTTTTTCTGTGATTCAAATTGCAAAGTTAAGTTAACTATAGTTATTGGTAATACTAGTTGAAATATAATTCGAGAAAAATTTGTAATCCATCAAATATAATCTTAAGCACTGTCAACAAATTAGTTTTACCATTTTGACAATTTTAATAAACCACATAAAGTTTAGTTTACCAACCAATAGTCAAGTTTAGTCGCCGTATTTCTGTCTCCAGCCAAGTGCGGAGTGGCTTGTAGTATTCCAACAACGGTCCGGATTCAATCTTGCTTGTTCCAATCATTTCCATCAGAATTTGAGACCAGGGACGACTGCATCCTTTCCCCATCATATTCCATAAAAGTTTTCCAGCCGGCTTAGAATCACGAATTTGGCATTGATGCAAATCCCCATTCCAAGAAGGGGATGAGGCCTCGCACATCCCTTTATAAAACTGGAGCTGGAGAAAGGACGCCAGATAGTAGCGGATATAGGGTATGTTGTCAATTATATGGAATTTCCCCGCAGCATCCAAACCCTCTCCATCAGGTGAGGAGGATGAGTCACTTTGTGGCCTCGCAATCCCAAGGAATTGCTCATTTAATTGCCACCAAACTTTGTTCCATTCAGTGACGCTGTTCGGTCGCTCAAACACCTCCCATCTCCACAAATCCATCACCAGGCCAAACCCAATCTGGGGCAATTTGGCGAGTCCAGTTTTTAGAATAATTTTCATCCTATGTTCCTTATCGAATTGAGAGGGACTGAGTTGGTCGTATGTTATGGAGTCTCCAACAGATTCATGAAATGCAGAGTTGGCTCCTTCCTAAAAAATCGGAAATCAGAAATCAAAATTCACGCTCAGGTCATCATTGTCCTTTGAAATTGTATTCGATTAAATCGCATTCCAGCGATTTTACCTGAAAAACCGTTGGTAGTTTAGAATACGCCATAAAATATTCAATATGCCCGATTTCATGGTGAAGTGTGATAAAATCCTCGTCATTAACTTGGGCGCACATCATCATCCTGTAGTCCCCCTCCCTCCCTCCAAACATATTGGCTGCTGAACCGTGACAGTTCTTGCTATCCGCCTGTGTCTTCCTCTCGTTGTATTCTTCTTCTTGGAAGTAAGAGTTTTTCCAGAATGACTGGGGCAACTTGGGCAAACCTTTTTGAACAAAATACCTCAATAATCCTTAGTTGTTAGTAAAGTTTATACAGTTATGGCGTGACCTAACTTTGTGAGTTGACTCAACATCCAAAAACAAGCAAAGTAGATAGTCTACTACATGTATTTACAAATACTCCTCACATTTTTCATTTGTACATATTATTTCCCTTTAAAAATCTACAAAAGTTTTAATGAGTTTCCAAACAAAGATCATCATAATCATAATTTACGATTTATAAGCTAACCCATTGAAACGAAGAATTGTTCGGCCGACTTTACCATATCCATTACCGTCGCATTGCGAGTTCCATTATTTGGCAGAAGCTTGTTTACCAAAATGTTCGATGCGGGGGACAATTCTCCAGAAGACTTGTTTTCATCGCTCCACACAATATCCAATAAACTATCCCATTTCTGCGCCCACATATTCCCTGCATTGGAATTAAAAAATGGAAGACTTAATAGCCAAGGAACGTCAGCAAATCAGGAGCGTATGTAGATATTGTACGTGGGAGTCAAGGAGGAATTAAATAAGAATAGTCATCATTATTGTCATGTCATCCAATCCAATCCTCTCAATTTAATTACCCAAGAGATGTGCGGGGATGAGCCCATTGTGAAATTTTTGTCCGTAGAAAGCCTCCAGCTTATGTCGGACATATGTGTGGAGCAGTGTGTACAGATATTTCACATCCGAGTATAAATCCATTACCAATTCCTTCAAATTATCGATCTCGGTCTCCGCTCGCCAGCATTCCCCCATGTCTTTGAATCCTTTTTATTCATTCATTCGAATATTTCATGATTTATGCATTTGTTTACTTACATGTTGATATGTTTGCCCAAATAAATGTAGGTTACTCCAAACTCGGAGAAAAGGAACAAATCATGTCATCATACTCACCAGCTTGTCTTGCCCCTTGATTCAGCATCCGGACCAAACTGGCGTACAGAGGTTTCATTTCACCCCCAACATGCTCATGCCATGCTAACCAGGCCTCTCGAAGCTGACCTTCATCCCGGGTTCGCTCCATAAAGTGGTTGAGTTCGGGCTCCATCCTCATACATTCACTGGTGGACTTTATGCACACTTTCTTGTTGTACAGTTGTTGAAGGGAGCCCAGCACCGAGAGGACGTTACTATGATAGTTATTTATTTTTTATTCGTCAACTTTAACCGTTCATAATGTTACAAGACAACTTTTATTCCCTTACCTTAACTGGTATGAGGAGAACCGCGGACCTCTGCAAATAAAGTACAGCTGCCTTTGGAGTTCCAACTCCCATGGATATTTAGGATGACCCACATGTGGATCATGAAAAACCTTAAGCAGCTCCCCGCACCAGTGATTGTTCCAAATGTTTTTTTCAATGATGAGTTTGCTGTTTTCGTCTGAAAAGTTAAACACATTAATCCAGAAACTGATTTATAATTTACAAGTCACTCCAATACACACGCATCTTTAGCTTCCACGAAACTAACTTAGGTTTTCTGAGGAAACATTTGTGCTGATGTTCCAGGCGAGGAGTGCTCCAAAATGATTATATTCCCTTAACTGTTCATTATACTCTTTAAAGGCAGAATGGATTTTGGAGTGGACCAGTTCTCGATTTGGTACAGGGCTCAATAAGAAAGAGAAAGATTGTTGCTCCAAGTAACTTGGGAACGAGACAACGGGGCTAAGTGAGATTTGTATGGAAATCCATACACAAGCACTCCTAAAGCTCAGCATTTCTGTTTTTAAGAATTTACTCTAGTAATTTATTGAATTTGAAGTTTATTTTTTAAAAATAGGTTTGAAATCTTTGAAATAAGTTTAAGCCAGACAGATCAGAATTATAGAATTCAAGGAATTGAATTTTGCAATGTTTTCTCCAGCTGCAGCAGAGCTAAAAACACACCTTTCTCCCCGCACTTGCGAAATTAAAGTGAGCAACGAGTTGAATGAAAGCCTGACGTAGTTTCATCATCCGCTGCTGGGAGCTAATAAAGATCCGGTGAAAGCTAATTGAAGCAGTTTACAACTCTGTGGGAGTTCAATGAAATGGATGATGTCGTCGGTCCTGTTTTTAAACAGGCATCTGCTGACAATCTTGGATTGGAGTCATTACTATATAACTCGTTTACCATTGGCTTTAGTTTTTTATTGTGCAACAAGCTCTTTTCTTCTGGAAACTGTCATGACATGGCTTAACAATATTAGGAGGAGTAGGTCTGCCTGCCCGGGTACAAGTAACATGTTGCGTAGCCCTACATAAACATGGCTTACATTATTAGTTGCATTATATGGTTTGAAGAAAGTGAGTTCGATAAAGTAAAAAAAATAAAAATAATAGCCAAGCGCGGAAAGCACAGATTAATTGCAATAAGTTAAAGATTTAAGCAAAATCTTTTCCCGAATCTACAAAAGAGATTGAATGCTTCTTTCGGTAGTAGTTTGTCAAGTAAGTAAAAGTAATAATAGGAAGTCGTCTTTGGGGATTTGGAATACAAAAAACGACCATGGTTTATCTAAGGAAGAGGGAAACGATGCGATGAAGTCTGCCAAAGAAAGGATAAGCTTAAGAAAAGAGCTTAGCTGGAAGTCTAATCAAATTAGCATCACCATCAATTGTGCTGTAAGTCAACATCAACAGTCGTCATGGGAGGATGAGGAAGCAAGAGTGTGATATGATATGATTGCCAATTACCATCAAGGCCACGGAAAGAAACGTGAAGAAAAAGTTATAATTTACATCGGAACTAATGATTGCTTTTAAAAAAATCACTTTTATTTAATTACATTTTATATAATAACTTCATTATACATGATTTCAAAATTTTGCTGTATTTTAATTCTTTAGGATGAAACGACATAAACAAAGTGAATTTTCGTAGTCTCCTAGTAAATATGGTCCTGTCATTCATTTATTATGTATGTTCATGTGGTCTGCAATAAAAACGTAATAATAATAATAATTGTACTACTTTAATAATCATTTCTGGATGAAAATATGAATACTTAAAATCTAACATTGGAACCAGATGTAGGGGAAAATACTTTGAATTCATTTATTAAATTTGAAAATAAAACTCTTGCTAATTGTTACATAATTATGACTCATACAAACTAAAGGTATGCCCGCTTAGCAACTACATATGTAGACACATCTTTAAATACCAAAATAATTTCTCTACTGGATCATACCTTATCCCAACTATGGAAATAACAACCGCATTTTACTGCAAATTCAGTTGCAATTACTCAAGTACGTCACCCACAGTTCCGCAAATGCATCCAAATGCAAGACAGCAAAAGCCACCCAGAGCTGTTACAAACTCCACGAGATACTTCTTTGCCATTGACACGATTCCCAGCTGTCTTCCTCCCGGAATAACCCGTGGTGCCGGTGTCCCAACGACAACTTCCAGCATGCGTCCGGAACCCTTAAGTAACATAGCGAAGTTAATACTTCATATCTTCATATGAATAACGCTTTTTATCTATTGCGAATTTAGTAAAATATCAAAATACCCCATTAGTGCTCGTCTCAACGAGATTTGGGCTGAAAGACACCTGCTTCTTTGGCACATTTCTCGGCACTAGAGTTGTAACTTCTTGGCTGGTTGAACGCTGCTGCATAAACTATTTCAAGAACAAAAGTCAAACAAAAGTATTTACTATAAATTACATTATCTGATCAAGTATGTCATGTTGGAGAAAATCCTCTTCCAGATATAATTGTGAAAGTAATTGGTTTGAGCTTCCGAACAAACAAGTTTTAACTCATTATTTCATCGTTTTTTTTTTTTAAATAATTGCATTCTACTTTACTGTTAGAACAAATTAATGAACTATAGACATTTCCCGTATCGATCCTTTCATAGATCAAAAATAGGACCATAATATTCCTAAGCATCATCCCATCCCTTATTTTGCTTCTTTTAAATATGACAATACACTTCTTAAAATTTCCATGCAATTAAACAATTTGTTTACCGGAAAGCATCCTTTCAATCCGAATGCCTTGGTTTGATTTTCCTTCACGGCCTTCTCCAGTTTCGATAGTCGACCCAATAAAATCCCGTGCTCCCGGTTTAATCGAATTATCTCAAGTTCAGTCCTCTCTACTTCCACCTCTTTTTTCATTTCCATTTCCAAATTCTCGCGTTCTTTCTTCAGAAAGCTATCGTGAGCAGGGTTTTGACCCGGCCTTGTAGCGGATGAAGAAAGTTCCTTCATCAACGAAAAGCCAGGCTCAACTTGGGCATCTTGTGAAACTTGATTCCGTTCTGGATTTTGATCAAATGCACTTTCCACTGCTTCATGAACCTTCACGAACAAGGCTGAATTCTGCATTTCGTTCATCAAAACTTCATAGCTTGCTGCTGGCTTCGACATTTTGGGGATGGAAATGGATTTTGTTCTTTGATTTTCAAGTAAAAGTTCTCTTTATATGTTCCCAGTTTACTGTTTGCGGGATTAACTGATAAAATCACTATGATAATGAAGCAGCAAAATTTTAATATGAATTTGCTGTACAAATAGAGCAAACAATTCTGGGCTTCCTTACTCTTCACGAGCTGGAAAGCGTCTAAGGTGTGAGAGTGTGAATCATTCGTGATTTCTTCCCTAATTCTTGACCCCTCCACTCATCAGATACGAGTCTAGGTGCCAGCTTTATGGTTTCAACAGTTTTGTGGTGGATGAAAAATTGCAATATGTAGCTTATGTCCATGTTCCCGCTCCATTTGCGAATTAAGCACTTATGGAAGCTTAGCTTAAGGAACATCATTAGAGAGGCATAAAAATTGACTGTCATTCCATCCAGGATCAGCAGCCGTGTCTAGTTTAGATAACGCAAAAATAGTGTGCATATTATTCAATCTTCCAAAAAGTGTTCGTTTCTGTCATGCATGTCCCACTATTAATTTGTTGGGAGAAGTCATAATAACGTAACCTTATATGAAAACGATGTTGTAAGTACCACGATAGGTCTCTTCAATGCAGCTATTGTAATTCAAGACGGATAGAGTGGCGACAATGATACTTAAATTACATTTTTTGACTTGCCAAAGAGAGAACTTTCCTGCTATTTTTGTTGAGGATTTGAGCTTTGCTAATGTAATCTGCTTAATAATCATATTAGTAGCTATCAATACTCCGCTGGTTTGGCTCTCTTCTGTGAGAATGTTTAGTTGAAAAGATTAAAAAATTCGGCTTTTATGATTATTTTGGAAGAGACGTGCCATGAGGGAGTTGGTTGGAATCGATGCCATAGCCCAATTTCGTCATTATCAAGGATGAGGTACCTGGAGAAGCTGAAAAACTGAAAAAAATGTGCTTACTACATGCAGCTGTCCCAGAAAACAGTAAAATAAACAATTTATGTGAACTCAGCTAAATCTCTACTGAGCAGAAAAGTGAGTATTTGGAGGTTGGAAAGGGGTTCTTTCTTTCAAGTATGAAAGTTGGCTCTGTAATAAACAGACCATAATCATGTTTAAATGCTTAAATTTCATTTTGTGGACTAATTCCCCTTGCATATTCTAATTTGACAAAACAACTCCAAAGTCCTTCCCACGAAACAAAAATTCTTGTTCGTTAGTGTGTTAACGTGTCATCGCATTCATTGGAATATAACGTCACAATGTCACATATATAAGGAAGTACCTACTCATTTTATAAGATGATGAACAAGTTGTTCTAACATTTCTAACTCGTGAAGTACATATTTCATTTGATCCATAAATTTATGTATAACATTTCATAAATTTAAATCAACTTTCTGGTAAATTTTAATTTCGGAAGGATTAAAAAAATATTCATCAATAAATAAATAGCTCGTAATTCTGAAGCATCCGCAGGTAATGGCTTAGCATAATGGATCGATTAAGACTTTTCATAGCTCCGCCAAGTGTTCACCCAAAAGGTCAGAGAGGCGCCTGTTTTTTTCTTGAAGTAGTCTGAAAATATGCCTGATATTTATATCATGATTTATGTAGGTGAACAGAGTAAGAGGCTACTTACTAAGAGCCGAGCCCCTGACTTTCCTCTCTTCTTCCCTAAAGGTTTCTTGCTTTCCTTTGTAATTTTGAGTTTGTATTTTATATTCAGTAATCTTAAAGAAACAAATAAATAATTAAATATTAGAATAGAACGTAAACTGTGATCTGTCGCTACTTTTTTCATTAAGGTTATTATTTCTGAAGAGTTGAGCTAGTAAGCCGACTTTTCTCACATTGCCCCAAATCCTAATGTTGAAACTAACAAAATCCAACTACAAATGAAAAAGCTATCCTTTCACGGAATATTTATAAGTCGACGTGTCACGCACTTTAAGTTGATCATATTATACTTAATAAAACAATATTTTAAAAACTGAAGCGGTCATCAGCGGCGACTCAATGATATGTAACTGTATCAAGCAGCCCGAAATAATGAAATAATTAAGACTGAAGTTGTAATTTCCATGTAAATAACAATCTACAAATGAATGCTTTAAAACAGCCAAAACTGAGTATTAAACTTTAATTAAACACATGTTAGTAATCAGTAATCACAGTAATCAGTTCTTGAATAGATTGCATAAAGATGAGAAAAGAAAAATGCATGCATAATTTTATTGTTTTAGCGAAGAAAAGGCAGTAGCAATGCAATACAATGCAACACCGCTTAGGCAAAGAGGGCATTTTCATACTTTGTCTCTAGGCATTAGAAGAAGCGAAGCCAATCGATGACTCCACTCTGCGGCCAACGCTTCAACGAATGAAACGCCACAGCTTCAGAGGCAAAAACAGCCGCCGCTCTCTCTCCTTATCCACGCTTGCACTAACTGAGCCAGAGTCATAACTTAAAAAATTATCCTCATTTAATCTGCGAGCGTACAAGCATACTCTAGAATCTCTATGAATGCAGTAGCTTGATTTGATCCTAAATGTGCAAGTAAAATAGGTACGCATAATAGAATAACTTCAATTGCAATATTTAATTGATGAGGATTATTGGAAATGCGTTTCATCCATATATAGATGTATGTATGTATCCCTTGAACAAAAAAAATGGTAAATTTATTTAAACTCGCAAAATCCATGCAAGCTAAAGTGTACTAAACCAAACATGCAAATTTATATGATATCATTTTGATAAGTTTGATCCCTCAAAACATTGCTAAATTCATTTATCTCAGCGCTAGCTACAATCAGTACGCGAATTTTGTTGCGCATACCCCCAGAAACTTAAATTGTTCCTCAAATCCTTATCCTCCCAGCCTACCACCCTAGCAAGACGCTCAACCTCATTCATCCATCTCCTCGCAATCACAACATTGAATTCCAAGTCTGATCTGATGCGGGGAGCTAAAGAAGGTCTTCACACACCATCTCCCATACCCCAACAGTAAAGCATAGCACCAGCTCTATAAAAGCTTCAACTTCAAAATTTTTATTGATGTCTTACCCTTTTTTGTCGATTGGGATATTCAATCCTTTTCAACACGGGACGTTCTAGCCTCCACATCCCCTCCATAGTCACGAGTGCATCGCAGCGTATAACAGCCCAACTCATATAGCCATACATGCATTCCCACATATATGAACGATGCGTTGCAATACCTTTCCATGCTACTCATAACTTTTGAGCATAATGCATGGCAAGGATCGTCCGATTTTCCTATAAGCATAACCCTGCCATGCTAGCCCTCAACTGCATTTCCCAACCAATGGTGAACATAAGGGGGAATGGGCCGCCACCACCACTTCCAATCCAACAACAACAAGCCTTATCCCATCCACGGTTAGTAGGCGAGTTGGTCTCTGACACGGGACAAAAATGTGAATACCCCTCAACAGTAACGACCTGTGTTATGCATGTACATGGATGACAGGAGGAAGGAGAGTACTCCGCTCGCAAGCAAAAATCAGAGAATCCTCCAAATCGCCTATGCACGGTTGTGTATGGGGAAAACAACTAAAAAAATGTTTGTGCATTTACTCCAGGTTGGAAATAAAGTCGAAGGATAAGGTTGCCAGCGATCAACTCGGGAACTAATCAGCGGGGGTCAGTTAAATGGTTATCGAAGCGCCCCAGTATTGTAACTCTTGGATTCATGCTTGTTTGTAGCTAGTTTGAAATTGAATGAGTTTTGATTAGGGAGGGAAGAGAGCAAAAGGATAATCCCGTCCATTCGGTGCAGGGACGGAGCGCTTTGGAGCTGAAAAAGTTGAATGGATGGAAGGGCAGGATTGGGGATAGCGAAAAAATTCTGACATTTGATGTTGACCTTCGGAGAGGAGGTGGAGGGGAAGAGGATGATGAGCTAATGATGAGCTAATGTGAATAGTGGTGGGCGGTTAGTTATGCTGCTGATAAAGTTGACCTTAGTGTGGTTACACAGTTGATGTGTGGTGATAGAGATTAGGGTAAACATTTAACAGTTTTTTTTAAATAAAGGGTTGAGGAGGGAGTGATGACTAGAGTATAAGATGCGGTTAAAGATAAGATGCTCAGTGGAAACACTTAATTGTACATTTTTGAGCTAGGGTTAGGGTAAGGTTGAGAAGAAGACTCAGATGTTCATTACTGAGACCGAATTAGTTGTGAGGTTTGTCGGAATATGTGAAGTGCTTAAATGAATCTAGTGGAGCCAAAAGTTTTGAATGAAGTGCTCAAGGAAGGAGCCGAATGGTTGGCTCGCTACTAATTGAGAGTTATCGATTTGCTGGTGATTGAGCACCAACATTTCTCCTGCTAAGCCGTCCCCCAAAAACTCTTCCAAAGTGACTCGACGGCGACATAAAGATCTTTCACTAACGTTGAGATCTCCAACGCCCATAGACAGGTTGGTAATTATTATTTGAGAAAAATTGTTAAAATGTAAAGGGTTGCAAGGTCTTGTTTTTTTTTTTGTTCTGGTGTATTTTTGATGGAGGAATGATGAATTTATGGAGGGTTGATAACTAAATGTCATTTTTATCAATAGCGCAAAGCTGGAGCCACCAGAGTCAGCGTTGGGATCATCTGGCGGAAATAATTTGTGGACAAAGTCGATCATCTCACCAAACACAACGGGAAGCGACCCCACCGGTGGGGGCACTAGGCCTTTTGCGGCCACCCCCAATAACCAAACGACTTCACCTTTCTCAGCTCCTGGGACACCGAACGCTTATCAGGTCAGTACCACACTGTGTACAATAAACAATATTCTTTTGTTAATATATGAAGGGATTCAGCATGATTCCATATAGTTAGTACCCCGAGTTAGTTCATGAGTTGGTGGAGTGTAAAAGTTTGTGAATGTATTTTTTTTTTCGTTTTTAATGTAATCAGAGATATTAATCTTGAATTATTGTGACATTCTATAACTAGGGTGGGGGAGGAGGCGGATACCCAACGAGCGGAAGTGTTCCAGCAGCAGGAAGCCCATTTACCCCTCAAGGAGGCGCTGCCTCCGGCGGGGGACCTTCAACACCGTGCCCTCCTCCTCATTACGCGCATTCACCAGCGCCTTCAGGATCATCTACGCCAGTAGGATTTAATTCACACGGCCCACCTCCTGGGCCACCGTTCCCACCTTCTGGAATATATAACGGTCCCAATTCTCCATATTTTTCAAATAACTTTCCACCGTCCGGCGGTCCCCCACCTAGACCTATTCAAGGGTCTCGTCCAAATCAATCTTTCCCACCGTATTCATCTGGAGGACCCTTCCCTCCAGGAGGACCTGGGAACTCCAATTTCGGACCACCGCCTTTCCCCGGACAACCCTTTTCACAACACTTACCACCAGGTATGAAAACATTTCATAACTAGATTACTTAATCTGCTGATGATAAATCAATCAGTGAAATGCTATCAATATTTACAAATAAACTCCATTTCATTTTATTTAACAGGCCCACACCTGCCTCCCGGTCCACCTCAGAACTCATCTGGGATGCCGGGACTTATGCCTGATAGAATACCTGACCATGGGTAAGTAATCACATTACCACTTTATTTTCCCAAATTCTTTTTCTTTCGTCTGCCCTTTCTCAGTTTTCTATCGCTTTATCGAACTGAATCTGTGATTTGTTGAAAAACAACTTCTGTGCATATGAAACATGATGTAATATTTACCTCCATGGTCAATAGTATATAGCCATTGCCGCAATAAAAGGCTTTGTTTTTTAATCGTATCTCACCGAGATCTGATATTTTTATTGCGTTCTTTATACATTAAAAATAGCTCAATTAAAGTGGATTAAGTTAACTAGGGAGTTTCAAAAAAATGTTATGAGATCATTTTTATCACAGAAGAAACCATTTCCTACGCCGTCCAGCCATACGAAAGTCGTAAATAACCGTTTTCAATCATAATCATACAGTGTCATGAACTTGAGCCAATGTCGCGATTGATTCTGCAGCTTTTCCATTCAATCGGGAAAAGTCCTTAGTCCGGGTACCTGAAATAAGCTTTAGTCCGATAAGTGCAGTTATAAATGACGCTGCATCTCGATACCTAAGTATGTTGATCTGTACTATAGAAGGTTTTTAAGAAGTGATCCCACATTTATTGGGGCAGAGTAGGAGTCCGCTCCGCATCTCGCAGATAGCCTCCACTATGTGATGCATTGAAAGAAAGACGGTGAAAGCTACAACTCTTCCTGATATAGATGGTGTTGCCCCTCTGGATTAAAATCGTTTGACAAAATTGGCTAGCATTAAGCTTGACGCCTAGTGCCGTTGAAGGAATTTGATATGACAGTTTGTCTGGAAACACGTTTGGTATGAAAATTACGAAATACTGTTGTTATTATCGATATAATGATTAGAAAATGATAGGGATCGTTTTACAGAAGTTGCGATTTTGTTACATTTATGTAATTTTATTTTGTCCCTATTATTAACATACGTTATTAGTATTATCAAGTGGATTTATATGGCTTTTCATTTCAACCCACGCACCGGATGTACGTACATGTGAGCTGAAAGTCAGGTGAAATAATAGGCATCGTTTGTAAGAAAGTACAACAATCTGAGGAACAACATCTTGGCGTATCATCATCCAGGAATGAAATTCCGTCTCAGTTCCTTTCTGCAAACATTTTTTTTCTCTCTTTTTTCCCTCATCCTCTCGTTGAGTTCTTCAGTGATGAGGAAAGAAAAAAAGTGTGTTGTGTATGAAGAGATCGTGCACATGTAACTTTATTCCTGGAGTAGCGTGTTGGCTTTCGCTGTGCTCCCTTTTTTCCCTATGAATATGATGATGACCATCACAGATACTTGTTTCCCTTATAAGGAGACAAAAAAAATAAGTGTGCAGTTGGTCTATATGTATGTGTGTGTTTTTTAAAGTCAAATGCTAGTATCATGTGGTGGAAGTGCACAGTTACTGCACCCGGGGAAAAAAAAGAAAGAAAAATCCAAAAATATCCTCTTTTTCATCCTGGAGAAGCCAATGCAGAGAGCAGGGAAAGTAAAGCGTTGGCTGAGAGAGTAATATAGCGCTGCTTACTGCCAATGCCATATTATTATCGTCATTTGATTTTAGGATAAGGGGAAAAAGGTGGAAAAAGGGAGGAAGGAGATGGATGAAAGCATACATAATATAATATGAAGCCACTTTCTCAAGGAAAGTCTGTTTGGGAGAAATCTCTGTTCTGTATACTTTTTCTCATGAAGATAGATGATGGGTATGATGAGGCTCGAGTGAAGGGAAGGATATGGACTCGTTGTTGTGCTATGGAATGATATGGATTTTCACAAGCTTGTGTGATGCACATGTTACATCACAGCTAGCTTTTCATGGTAACATATTTTTTTTTTGCAGACAGGGAAAAAAACTTTTTTTGTTTTCAAACTGTCTCATTTTTTTTCTGCATGTAATAATAACTGGAAGAAGTACGATGATAGGGATCTGGAATATTTGTCACTGTCAATATGTATTGATTATTTATGATATTTCTGGCTAAAATGAGGATACGACACGGCTGTCGTGTTGAAACTTGTTGTTTACAGCGGGAAAACGTGTGTAAACTAATTTTGTAATGGGTTGCTCCCTGGTTTCGTGGTGGATATTGGTCCTGCTGGAGAAGAAACATGGGGACATGATTGCATGGAAAGTGACTGGAGATGGGAAATAGGTGGATGGTATGCAAGGAGTGAGTAATGGGAAAGTTGGGGTAGTAGTCACTGTCCTCGTGCTAGCAGTTGCTTCTTGACTGACTTAAGGTCACAAAAATTATGGCTTGTGGAGGATGCTCCAGGTATACTGGAGAAAGGTTTCTTTTTATGCATGGGTTGGATGCTTGTAGTTGGTCGATGAGGATGAAATAGTGATATTACCTATGTACTTATCTGTATTGTGGATTTTCACTAGTGGAAACGTTTTGTGCGCTCTGCTCCTTGCTGAACTACTTTTTTATCTATTGGAGAGAAAATAAATTTATAATGACTTTGTATAGAAAGGTGGAATAATGGGGGATGATTCCAGTGAAAGCTGTCTGAGATCTTTTCAGGTCCTGTCTATTTATAATATTGATTCTGCTATGGGCTTTTTTTTAAACTATTATTATTTTAGCTCTCCAGTAAACTCTTCCAGTATCCCGCTAACTGGAGAAAGTAAAGTTAGTGAATGTAAGTTTAAGTTTTCACTTTTGGAGAAATGGGATGAATGAGTAAAAAGTAGTGTAACATGAGCATATCGTGAATGTGAGAGGTTTTGTTCCTTTTTTGAACAAACACGTTCCTCTCATCCTTTTCGACTTGGAGCACGTACGTGGTTGTAGTGAGAGGATACATATGGGCCGTGTGTGTCTATACATGTGTATTTCGTCGTTTTTTTGTTGCTAAAATCGATATCTGGCCTCGGACGAGTGGCTCCGTGCTCGTCGGCCCAGGGTCGGTAGGTTTATTCCACGTATTTATTATACGTGATGTTTCCACACTCTGAGTACATGTTTAACCAAAAGATCTTTCTCTTGATGGAAGGACTTGACTCTGCTTGGAGTATGACAAGGAGAGAAACTGGAGAAAGTGAATGTTTTATAGTTAGTTGTTAGGCTGCACCTAACAACTGTATGTGACGGATGACCTCATCTGAAGGTGCTTTAAAAATGTAAAGAAATACCGGACGGTTAGGATGTGGATGAGACTGGGACAGAGTTCAAGTTTAAAACGGCAACTCTTTCTTTGGTATAGTTTGTGGAACTGAAGATTGAAAAGTAAGAGAATGAAGGAAGGTGCGGGCATGAAATGGCATGAAGAAAAGAAATGATAGGTAGAGACTGATTGTCTAGGAATGTTCCATTTTCTATAGGGAATGAACATATAACTGTTGCTGTTACGGATAAAATATTGACTAGAAATTGGACAGGGCTGGTTTATGAGAATTAAGTAGGAATAGACTAGGATTCTGTCATTGTCATCATCTTTGTTTTATTCAAGCAAATGGTCATGGTTTACCGAATGTCACAAATTGTCGTGTCCCCGCATATTCCACTTCCATCATGACGTCATAACTTGGGTGTCCCTCAATGTCAGAATGTAAGCTGCTCATAGTATTCTATAGGGAACTTGGCTATTGTGATCGAGTAGCTATCGTGAAGACTACATACTAGCTGAATCAGTTCAGATCGATGCGTAATAATGGTCATTCATGGCTGAGTTAGTTCGAGATTTATTTTGGCAGGTGGAAGGGTGCATGCTTTTTTGCCTTAGTGGCATATTAGAATAACTTGTTTTTGTGGGAAAAATAAGATGTCAGGCATTAAGGGGAAGTCCCTTTGTTGTATTTTGTCTTGTATTGCTTGAATGACAAAAAAAAACAGTTATGTTCCAGTGGAAAAGTTTTCTCTCTTTGCTTCTCTTGTGGTATTACTGGATGACCTAAAAATGTGGAAAGTTGTCTTGTCCTTTGTTCCCTTTTGAGCTGGCTATTTATCTTGAGTATTTATAAGAACTTTTGAGTATTTAGAAGGAAACGGTTAGTAAGAATATATATATATACTATGTCTATATGCTGGACTGCAAAGTGTCCTGGACTTATTGACAAGAAGTGTTTCAGGTGACTCCTTCCCCCATATCATGATATCGATATCAGTACAAGGTGGTGGGGTAAGGATATGGCCTCCAACGTCCAATTTTGGTTGCGGACGATTTCATGTTTCAGGTAGTCGTTTTGTTTTCTTGGACACGTACACGTAAACAAGTTGACGTGGATTGTGAGGAAGTAGGGCTGTATAAGCAGAGACCAAGAAGGGAATGTCTTGTGTGAGTCCTCTCCATGCCCTGCCGGCGTTTCCAAACTAGGCATATAGCAAACGCATATTGAAGGACAATATGAACCGTGTTTGTGAAACAACCGCAATTTCTTTACGGTGGCATGGCATGCCATGTCATTTATTTTTGTTCCGAGAGCAACCCTGCTGAACATGATGATTTAGTCCAAGCCCAGTGATATGATAAGGAATATCCTATGAAAACTGTATGCGACGGGGAGAGTGTTGGGAAACGGATCATTCAAATAGGGCCAATAAAATGTATTTATATATATTTTTTTGCTGATTTCATATATTATGTTGTTTTGGCTATATGGTCTTGGTCGTAGCATTGATTAATATGACATGACATAATATTCTTATATCCGCGTTGTTGTTCCGTATAAAAGCTGAAAAATAAGACTTTTATGATGTCTTGGATATTGGCTGTATGTGCTTATTTGAAGTGGAAAAGGTTCATTGTTGTGATTGTGATGATGATATTATGACGATCTAGAGGAAAAATACCTGGTGGGTTATTGAAAGCCAGAGAGAGAGAGAGAGAGAGAGAGAGAGACGGGAGTAGAAGTAGGAAAAGAATCGAGAAAGAGAGAAAAAAAGGATTTTTTCTCCTCAAAACTTGAGAGGGAGGAATGAGATAGAAGCTGAGTTTTTGAGTTTGAGAAAAAATATATAAGGAAAAATAAAAGATACTGAAACTAATGATATGATGGGATGTGATGAGACGCTGAGGCTCAAAGTTGCTTTGATGATGAAAGAAAATGTGATATGTGTTAGAGTTGGAGTGTTGGGAGGAGTGAAATAGGTACCTTCACATTATTATTATGATTATTGCTATTGCCATTGTTATTACTATTAGTAGGCATCAAGGTAGGCAGGCACACAAGCTTATGTGGATCCGATTGCCCATGTCTTGTCTCAAGAGTTTCTACATGTGGAAGAGTATCGCTAAAACTGTGATGAAGGAGAAAAAAAATTCTCACATAATGATGACGATGATGATGTTGATGTTGGGCAACATCTTCATACAACGCTGATGATGATACTATGGGAGTTGATAGAGCTCCATGCAAAAGCTCAGCTTCTCCATGGAGGTATCCTTGGAAAAGTTATTTTTCTCTCTGGTCTGTTTTGTTGTTACAAGTAAAATAATGTATGTACACAAAAGTTGAAGCAAGAGGAGAGACAGAGAGGTATTCATGTGTTCAGTCAGGATGTAATTTTTTTTCCTAGTGTGTGAGATCGATTTTGTGAAGAAGAAGGGTTTTTAGTTTGTTTGTGAGAATGATAATAATGAGAGAAGGGAGAGAGAGAAAATGTTTCTTTAACCATGAGTTTCACATGTCTGTACGGAGATACAGTGCAATGCTAGAGAGATTTTTTCTTCTTTCTGTGAAAAAAAAATCATTATTTTCTATTTTCTTGCAAACGGACGAAAGGAGTTGGTTGGTTGTTGATGTAGAAAAAAAAGTCTGATGATCATGATATGATATAAGCATATACTTATATAAGTGTAGAATGTTTTGGAGTTGTTTCTTTTTTCTCCTTAAAAAATGGTTAGGTATTGGGCTGGGAGTTGGGCGATAGTAGGTACTGAGAACTAGCTTCTGACCGGGGTTTCTAGCGAAAGGTGAACTATGCATTAACAGAAATATCGAGGACTGGAAGATGGTCCAGGTTGTTAAGGTGTGTAATCTAATATGGTGGTAGAGGGTGATGATGGGTTAGGACGTGGGAGAAGGTGAAGCGTTCATGAGGATTTTTTTTGGGAGGATGTAGGATATGCATGGGCATGACCGGAGGGACCGTCCGTTAACACTCTTGTAAGGAAAAAGGTGACATGACAGGTTCAGAATTTTCCCGAGAGGAATGCTAATGATAGATTGAATGAATGGAATGATCCAGAGATGTTTTTATAGTTGGGGAGGGTGATGGTCTGAATTGATTTTTGCATTGGTTAACCTTGGAGTTGAATACAGAGAGATAGAAATTTCCAGGCGTTTATATGTTTTGAAAGCTTAATTTTTCGTGAAATTCCCACTTTTGATATGACATTTGCGAATAAGATGGATTTGTCTCATTTAATGTTTTACACTTTATCTTGTACTGTTGAAAATGAAGGAGCTTGCTGTTATCTTGCAATACCGAAGTATTTTTTTAGCCAAGCTTTGCTGTTTATCCAGTAGGTGCATTGGTATAATTTGGGGCTATGGAAGACATCAAGCAGCTTGTATTGTACGGTAGGCAGCTCATGCATCAGCTTTATCTTGAGATGAGCCAAATGTCAAAGTATAATAACAGGACGTTCGTTTCCTTGTTTCCCAACATGTTTGCATAAGATGTATTTGAAACGTATGTATGACAGCGATGAACATAATATGGATTACCTTTCCACTGCTGGATTTGGATAAATGTAAATTAATTGGGATACCGATACTGTCAATAATATCTGCAATATCAATATCCATTCATTCTTATTCAGTTGACATTTCTTTTTTTGCTGACAGATTCACGTGAGAGATGAAATAACATTTTTCCGAGGTTACAAAGTGCAAAGGCGAAAAATGATATTATTAAGGTTTGAAGAATATAATTGGATTGTGCGTAGGTGTTCATATGTAATTGATCATGGATCATATAATATCCTGTTTGATTTCAACATGTTTTTATTATTAATGATTTGTTAGGGCGGCAGAGAAACATTCGGTCTTGGTAAAAGTTGAAAGTGCTGGAAGGTCAACAGTTTCTATTTTGGTTGATTTGAGTGTTTGTTTGGTTAGGATGCTGACCTGCAGTTGGTAATAAAACGACTACTTTACTTATTCAGGGACGTATCTAAAGTACAATAGATTGTTTGGGGAATTACTTCAGAATGGCTTACTCTTCCGTACCAGCGAAGAACATGCATTTCTTGTTTGTATTTATTTAGAAGGAATCCACTCTCAAATGAATAATAGCTTAATCGGCTCCAAATCCCAATTGATGGGATTGATACTCAACTCGTGTTTAGTCTGCTGAAACGGATTTTTTTTGGTGTGTGGGAATGTGCGTGGCCGCATGGATGCTAAACGTTGAGCATTCATAAACAATAAAACAGGTTGAGGAAGAGCTCTTTCTTCTAACTCCATACATTTCGAATGAAGAGGAAACGGAGCACGTGGTGGTGACGGGCAAGGAGGTTAGGTTACAGTAATGGATGCATAAGGAGGGCTCTGGGAATGCTTTGGTCTTCGCGATGGTTGCTGCTCAACCAAGAATAACATTTCACTGGAGGGAAAGGAGAGCCAGCCTCCTTTGGTATGGAAATGTGCTAATCTTTTCCTAGCGCTCTTGGGGAAAGAATGTCACAGGGAAAGTAAGAGGTTCTTTAAAAAATATTACTTGACTGACTTATGTATGAAGTGCGTTAATCGGACTAGTTGCATTTTCTCTGCAGTTTTGCAATGACAGTAGGGATATATGTATGACTACCTTCCTAACCATCATTGATCATATATCAAAATAAAGGGTTCCGGAGTTTTGGAGTCTGATATATTCCGATTCTTGATGAATGGTGGCATTCCTATTTATTGCTTCATGGCTTCATCTCTGTGTTCCCTTTGTTATTGTTCGGATTGGGGATTGTATTCTTTCGCGTGCTGAAGATTTACAGCTTGTGATCATTAATTCCGATAGCGTGATTTAGCGGGACAACACTTTCATTCATCACCCCATAGCTCCGTAATGAGGATGGTGGTGATGATGATGATGAAAAGTGCCTTTCCCATTCGGTTCATTAGATTTATTGCGTGTTTGGGATCACTAGGGCCGCCGACATATTCTGGGAGACTCTACAGGTTGCCACCAGCTGGAGGAAGTAATTTATAGACGGTGTGAAATATTGATGATCAACTTTTCCCTAACAATTTAAACTTTGTCCTGGTCGGGCTTCATCTTCATTCACTCTTGGTAATGGAATGGAATGTAGTTATGCAATACCTATATATATAATTAGGCGGATACAAGCTAAGACTGCGTAGCAGTCAACCTCCAACTCGGATATGATGTGACATTGGCCGTGAATGAAATGGAATGAAAACGGGAAATGGAAAAGGAGATGTAAAGACGAGACTTTCTTCTTGATGTGGCTGGATTTAATCAGTGTGATTACGATTACGCAATGCTGTCTGGAGAAAAGAGCCCATAGAAATTTTCCAATGGATTCTCAGTATACGGTTGAAAAAGTAATCTTGAAAGTGGGATTTCTTTGATCGTTGATATTTTTCCTCCTACATGTTATTATAAAAAAGTGGGGAAAATGATGATGTTCCCTTCCAGATCATCTTACCATTACATTTATTTTACCAAGAGAGAAAAATCCTGATAAAATTGAAGTTGAATTCTCTATTTGCATTTAGGGGAAGTCAGATTCTAGAGGACGGATTTGATTTTTGACTAGATAGAAATAAAGACAAGGCAAATACTCGATAAAAAATCTTTTTTTCGAAAAACAAGTTGGATGTTGGACTGAACGCGTCATGCTCCCGTTGAATATTCAGAGCAGTGTCATGCAATGGCGCATTAGACAAGAGAGAGGAACGTCGTAGATCCATTCCGGTCGAATATTATGATGATGTTGATGATGATGATGATGGTTGAGCTTGCCCGGATATTTTTTTCCTGATTTTACACTTTTTCATAATGATTTTGTTCGTCAACATGGTGATCATGATCGTCATAGTCATCATCCTGCTGATGATCATGATCGTCATAGTCATCATCCTGCTGATGATCAGCAACGTCGGAGAGAGAAAGAGTGAGATAATGCATGGTTGTGTAGGAGAGAATCCAAGTTGTAATGTAATAATAATATGTAGCCATAGTCATTATATTTGGGCTAGATGGAAGGAGAGGGAGAGAAGTGAAAAGAGTTGAAGTTTTGGAGAGATACGAGCTTGTGCGGCGGCGGCGGTGTGTTGTTTGTGGATGGATCCCTCTCTGATATGATATAGATGAGAGGAGGGTTTTGAAAAACGGAAAATGAAGCATTGCACTTACTTAGTATGTATATGTCGTATGAGAAAAAGGAAGATATCGACCGGGGGTGGATAGCGGGAGCGAGAGTGAGAGGGACGGGAGATAATATGATTTCGACCTTACAGCTTGTTGTCTGAAAAGACGCCACCATCACCATCCGATCACATACATGCACATATGCTATGAGTATATAGTATTTAAATGAGAGGAGAGTTGAGAGAAAGGAGAGAGAGAGAAACAAGTGCATAAAGTCGGTTTTTTTCTCATTGACTTTGGAAAGGCAACAGTGAAATGACAGAGACTGGGAGAGATAGTATAATAATACAAATGGGAGAGTTTGAAAATTTAAAGGAATTTTCTGTTATTTATAGGAGAGTTTCGCACATATAGGCACAACCGTGTGCGTCCTCTGCACAATGTGCGGGAAAATTTGGCATAAGTGCAATATATAGGTATTTATTTGGGACATGGAGGTTTCTAAGAAGGGGAAGGAACATATCGGCTCGATTTTGATTTTGATGATGTGACGGTGTTGCATTAAACTGTCACATTGATATAGCTTATCTACCAACCGACTAAAGTCCTTCATCCAAGGAGGAAATGGAAGTTGAAGGAGAACCAGAGAGAAAAAAATGCCTAAGCACTTGTCAATTTTTCAAAGCCATGATTTACTTATAAGGCAGGGGAGATCGGAGGAAATGACATGGTTGGGAATCAAAAGCATGTTATGATTATTATTAATGTGGACTGTGGAGTTGGGAAGTTGAAACCGGAGAGGACTTTTGATAAGGATGATATGATGACAAGGATGATCGGAGAGATGATGAAGGACATGGCAACATGACATGATAGTCGTTGTTACATATTTTATTTCTGGAGGAACATCTAATAACATGCGGGGAAAATAATGCATACAGTCCAACGGGTAGAAGAGAAAGACTCGAGATTTTTGTGCTTTCTCTTGGCTTCTTCATCCACATCATTTTGTTCACATGATGATCAAGCTTTCCCTGGATTTTTTTTTCTCTGGCCTTTTTTTTAGAAAAAAAAACGGAGATATGGGAAGGAAGGAGGTAGTAATGCGGGTAGATTGAAGTGAAAAAAAATGCTTCCCAGTTGAAGAGCATCTTTCTCGTTTTTTCTCTCTCTCTCCCAGATGAGAGAAAGGTACAGGGCTTTATGATGCAGGCATTGAAGAGCCCACTCGACTCTGGAAGGTATTCAGTCAATAGGTGGACGGATTTTGTAGTCAGTCCTGCTTTTTTTTTCTCCTGGAGTGGAGCACATAACTAATGATAAATATCGACATAGTTCTTCCACTACATATATGATATGATGCATCCCTATTTATCAACAGTGCACAGTCCTGATAAGGCTTTTTGAAAAATTTACAAAAATATCTATCTATGTAATATGAGCGTACCCAACGAGAAAGCCCCCAGTTTAAAGTGAATCTGATGAAGACTTGGAAGAGGGGGAAAGGTTTTTTTTGGGGGAGATAGACACTGTATTAATATTTCGGCATGGTATCCAATATCCACGCTTATTTTTGGGGGTAGCCGGGGTAGCTGATAGCTACAATGATGATGATGATGATGATGGTTCGCATTGGAATGTGCTTTCCAATTCGCTTTTCCTACAAAAAACACTTTTTCCCCTGGAAGGAACAACGCTGCGCCTCACACATAACAACACTTTTACTGTACAAACAGCATGGATGGATGGATATGTGCTGGGATAATAAGAAGTTTTTTGGTCTCTGTGTGCATTCCAGGAAAAGCTTGTGTGTAGTTTTTGGGCTCCCTGACTGAGTACAAATTTTATAGGGAAAAAAAACCGAGTGGAGAAAGAGAGAGACTGAAGGAAAGCTGACAGGACTGACTGTATAGGAGAGGAAGTAGGGGAAAGGCATGTTTTCCGTTGTCGTCCTTTTCGTGTGTGCATTTTTTTTCACTTGGAAACTTTGCGGAGGCTCATGGATAATAATGAGATTGGGTGTTCTCTATATCTGGAGTACATGTATGAGCCTCCATATGTAAAGTGTGTGGTGCGATGTTCATTGTGAGAGCATCATATGTCCTGATGATGAAGATAAAATACGTATAAGGTCTATTGCCTAATATGTTCCGTCAATATGGTTGTAGGGAGACTCCGGACTGCGGAGTAAACTTGAATTCATTGGGAACTTGGAAAGTGGCACAGACTAGGAGAAAAGTCAGTATACGGAGGGGAAAAACTAGCACACCACCACACACACCAGCTCTGAAGACACACGAGAGTGGGAAAAGTGGTATTAGCAGTGCTCTGAAAGCTTTTAGTTCCAAAGATATTATATATTATGCTCACATGATGATATGGGAATGAAAAGGGGCTACATATATGGTGCCGTGAGAAGGGGGAAAATCCATACTTTATAGTCAGTTGACTGCGAACAACCAAAGTATGGAAAGGAGAGAGTCAGGGAAAAAAAGTCTTTTATAATGAACAGAAAAGGGTATAATGGTTTCTCTGGTATAAATGGAGAGAAAAAAAGGTTTTCCTATTTCACTCACGATGGAAAGAGAGCTGCAGTAGCTGGCGCTCAAGCCGAGAGAATGTCTAGTCCTTCTCTTGTTCGGGAAAATGTGGAGTGTTTTCACTCTTCTCTCTCTCTCTACGCCGTGTTGGATACACGGGCTTTTTTGTACATGGTTATATCTATTGGATTTTTCTCTCTCTTAATGTGTGCTGTCTGAAAAAGCTCGATACTCGGGTGTAAAATGCTCTATATTTAATATTAGTAATAATAATGAACTTGTAGGTTTTTCTGGGGGAACCTGTACTTTGAGAGTCTGTGTGTGGTAAGGATGGGATGTGTGATGCTCACGATTATGTTATGTCAAGTTTGGAAGGAACTTGATGATGATGATGATGATGGTGGTGGTGGTGGTGTAGGAAAAAGTGGGTAAAATCAAGTGGTACGGGGGAAACAACAACCAGGCCGGGTCTCTCGATCCGATATTATGCCGTACTTAATGTTTTCCAAACTTTGATATCGGTTGGGAGACGCTGTGGAAATTGCATCGTAGAATAGCGTAAGGTTAGGGAGAGAAAGGGAGAAGAGGCCAAAATACAGTTTCCAACACTGGCAAGCAACGTGGAGCAAAACGGATTCTTTTTTTTCTGGGGAGAGTGAGAGAGAATAAAAAAAGATGCTGGGACAATGGTCGGATGGTCCGTAGGAGAATGGAGCCATGTCCGTATGACAAAAAAGATGAGTAGATGGGCACACAGGACGGCACACAAAACCAACAGGACACGGGCATAATATTCGAATATGTAGCCACAGATAAGCACGGAGAAGGAAGAGTTGAGGAGGGAAATGAGTGTGTAAGGTGGTGTGTTGGAATATCCGTGTATGTGCTTGTGTGTATGGAGGTGGTGGTGTTTTGTGCACTGCACCTCCAACAAACCGCTGCTGTTTCTCTCGAATCCATATTTTCTCCTATTTGAAAGCACATCCTCATCATCTGAAAGTTCAACTCTGTCCTTTTCCTTTGGAAAGGAGGAACACAACCGCTCTGCTCGCATCACATTAGAGTTGCTTTATATTTTTTATGTTTTTATACTATTGCAACTTTTCCCCCTTGTTCCTCCTCTCTGTCCCTCTCTCTCTCTCTCGCTCACTCGTCATGTGTTTTATGAGGTAGAAAGGCTGGAGGAAGCGGAGTAGTAGTTGTGTAGTAGAAAGGGTAAGAGCGAAGCAGGGGAATGTTGTGTTAGATTTGTGAACGAGTCCGGAATTTTTTAATGGCCACGTGCTGAGTGTGACCATTCTCCCAGCGTAGAAGAGTTTTCTCTCTCCCCTCACTCGTCCCAACTTCCTTTCTCTCATACATATTATAATGCTACAGGTTGTTTGGGAAATGAATCAGGGACGGGAAAATATATAAAAAGGATTGTTTTGTCGGATGGATGATCCTGTTGTGGACGAAAGTTGACATAATTAGTTGGGCTGCTCCCGTTCATATGTCAGTCAGGGTTGTAATTTGGTTGTAAGTGCTTGCATCCGAGCCGGAGTCAGCAGGTGAACTCTTGGAGGTGACGTTGTGAGCTGGTTGGGTGAAAGTGATAGCTTGACATGGGATATCAGTCATATCTACCTTTAAGGAAGAAATCATAAATTCGAGTGTATTTTATTTTTAGAAAAAAGTATTTTTCCTTTGGATTGTTTGAGACTGTCAGAGTTGTTGAAGGGGACTTTGATTTTTTTTTGGAATACTGTGATCTGATCTGTCAATCTGAAGCTTAATCTTCATTTAACTACCTGTTTGGTTGTGATATGGTATTGGGAAAAAAATTGCCATAGTTTAGGAAAGAAGCAGTATATTAATAGCGTGATAAGTGTTTTTTTTAATCTCTGTAACATATTAGAGGCGATGTGATGATGATTGTGATCATGAGCATCTATTCACACGTGACCGTAAGAAGATAAAAGGTACAAGATAAAAGTTAAAGGGTTGCTTTTGGGCCAACTCACCTGTTTGTTGCTCGCTAATGGGCAGTTTTTTGATGAATCATGTCATGTGTGATAGTGGATGTGGTGGTGGTGAAGGTAGAAGAGGGGGAGAGTGAATAAGTTGGCTGCTAATATGTTATGCGAGTAGTAGCGTGACGGATGGTGATGATGATGGTGCTGCTGCTGGAAGAAAAAAGAAAGCACATGTTGTGTGTAACGTGATGGTGATCCTCTTATCGTGGGGTAATGTGAGAATTACAGCTTTCCCAAAGGGATTCTGTGGGCAGAGTCTAGACAGTATTATTACAACCTACACTGCTTGGAACATGTGGGTAGAACAAAGAGGAAGCAGTATGTGAATGAAGACACTGGCAGTTTTCTTTGACAGTTTTAGTAATTAAGAATTGTGAGGTTCCTGTCCTTACAGATTTTTTTTTTGCGTGAGTGTTTGACGGTTTTTTGACCGCAACCCGCTTCCAAAGTGTATCAAGAGGTGAGGCAGATTCTCACGACGGGTAAAAAACGGAATAGTCAGATTGGGCAGCCTTCCGAGTCGAAAAAGTACTTCGACTTTAAACCTGACTACATTGGAGGAGGTGGCATTGAAAAGGTGGATGGTGGCGGGGGGCCCGTTGTTGAGAGATGGGTTGAGCAGCAGGCCCCACCGGCTCGCCCGCCACCACCGTGCTCCTGTGCGGCATGCTGTACCAACTCGGGTGATCCCTGGAATGGAGGATGGCCACCTCCTCTACAAAGACCCCCTTGTGGTCCCTCCCCATTGGGACCGAATGGAGGCCCAGGACCAATCTCCACTCCGCCACAACATTCCCCTATGCCAAATGGACCAGGCAATATTATGGGACCGCCAACTACCCCAGGACCAATACCGCATGGCTCATCCGGACCCAGGGGTGGTTCCGAAGGGTTCTACTGTGGCCCTCCTCCCCCAACTCCTTCCGCTTATTATAGGTTCATTCGCATTGGCTTATGCAGTAGTTTATAATACACATCGCAGATTCAGTTCATTACTCTATGCGCAATCTTTTCTGTCATTCTGTCTGTACCGGTGCTAATGTTATGTGATAGTGATGATAATCAGTGTAGAATTCAAAACAATAACAACGTGCTCATTGATTGTTTCCTACAGACCCATGCCCATTCCCAGAAGAGCAGCACCTTACTTTGGTCAGCCCGATTTCCGAATTTATGAGCTGAATAAAAGATTACAACAGCGAACTGAAGATAGTGACAACCTGTGGTGGGATGCTTTTGCAACGGAATTCTTTGAGGATGATGCTACACTAACCCTAACATTCTGTCTAGAAGATGGTCTCAAAAGATATAGTAAGCTTATAAGACTTTGACATTTGCATGGGTCTATAAAATATATATTTGCAAGTTTCAAATGTTTAATTATGAACCGCACGTTTTTTTCTGTGTAGCCATTGGACGGACACTTATTCCACGTTACTTCAGAAGTATCTTTGAGGGCGGAGTAACGGAAGTGTCGTATAATTTAAGGCATCCAAAAGAATCTTTCCATAATACCAGTATCACGCTAGACTGCGATCAATGTACAATGATAACTGTTCTTGGAAAACCAATGTATACTCAGGTGCGTTTTCTTTCGGCGATTGAACTTATTAGTGATTTTGTTATTGAAAGTTTTTAATATAAACTTTGTTTTAATATTTTGTTTTATTTATTTTTATTATCAAACAGGTGTGCACAGAAGGTAGGTTGATATTAGAGTTTACCTTTGATGATCTAATGCGAATGAAATCATGGCATTTTGCGGTGAGGACAGCACGCGAGTTAGTTCCTAGAAGCGCAGTAGCGATGCATGCTCAGCAACAAGATCCAGCGATGCTGGAGCAACTCTCGAAAAATATCACGCGACAAGGAGTTACAACAACAACTCTCAACTTCCTAAGGGTATGTTTTTTTTTTGTGAAAATTGAATTTTAATTGGTATTACTAAAGCCAGCAATTGCTGAATAACAATTTTGGAGAATGTGGTGAGCTGAGTTAAAAATTGTATGTATTTTGTAATTTCAGTTGTGTGTAATATTGGAGCCTATGCAAGAGCTAATGTCTAGGCATAAAGCGTATGCGCTGTCTCCTAGGGACTGTCTAAAGACGACATTATTCCAGAAATGGCAGAGAATGGTAGCTCCACCAGGTATGTGGTATCACTATTTGCATACTGGATTTTTTTTGAAAAAAATATCCAATATTGAATTGAGTTAAAATGTTGTTTCACTATGCCCCACAGAATCCGCAAGGCCTCAGTCAAAGAGGAGGAAACGCAAGGGCTCCGCATCAATATCATCTGGAACAGGTGGCGGAACCCCTCCAGCGGCAAGCAAGAAAAGATCCCCTGGTCCAAGTTTTTCTCTAGCTTCCCAAGATGTAATGGTAGTGGGTGAGCCCTCGCTAATGGGCGGTGAGTTTGGTGATGAGGATGAACGGCTAATCACGAGGCTAGAAAACAGTCAGTATGATGCAGCGGCTGCATTAGACACTGAACCTTTTGGTGCCGACTCCCCGATTCCCGGTGCCGGATCCAATTCGTGGCCTCCAGCTCAGGATAGGCCGCCTCATGGAAACACACCTACCTCTCAAGAAAGCGATAAAAAATCACCGGCAGTGAGCCAATAGGGAAAAGTCATTCCTAGTTACTTAACAATGTTCAGTTGAAAAAAAGTGAAGTTGTACATTTTGTTTTGCACGACGGATTTTCAACGGCATCAACTGGTGAAGGCCTACATATTATCTGAAAAGGTTTACTACATAGTTTTAGACTACTCTATGTAAACCAGCTACATCCCCGTAAATGACTTGCATCCCACTACTCTACATTCAAACGTCACAAAAAGAATTATCAAGAGAAATGAGTTTTACCTTGTTCTAACAATCTCAAGTTAGTTTGTACAATTTTCTTTGAACCGGATGGATTAATTCCAGAGTTAACATTTGAGACGGTGAGCTGAGGAGGTGCAACTTTGACTTGTCAAGAAAGCTAAATTAAATTTCCTCATTTTTTTTACAAATTTTGAAACATTGTTTTAGTTGTAGTAGTGCTTGAAAATTGATAAAATTTATGTAGTCATCATAAATGAGTTTAAAAATATGAAACCTGTACCTTAATTTTAATTAATCAAAGCAAGTTCCAGTAACTTTGACCTAGGGTCTCCTTAAGCTCTTCTGTTTAGTACTTGGAGTCAGTGCTTTTATGATCTGATTTGTCAGTATTAGTTACCGAAAACCACGACTATTTCCACTGTGATTTCCCAGTTGACCAGTCTTGATTAAAGTTACACCTCTAAAGTTTCCTCATGAGTGTATTACTTCGTTCTAACAGTTTGTTTTTCAATTGATGGCTCCGCCCGAAGGCATTGCCTAAAAAAGTAATTATTGTAAGTGATATATACATAAAATGTAAAAAAAAAGCTGATGAATGGGAAGGGGTTTTTCTACAGCCCACCTCTTATCAACTTCCGTACCCCATCACTCTCAAATGATATATATCTCGGTTTTACCAGTGAACAAGCATTTAGCTAGGTATAAATGTATTGATGATTGATACATTTTTTTTAGTGGAACGTGTACATCCTGTCTGAACGATGGAATGGTATTTTTTGGGCTCTGTTAAAAATAAATTCTTAGTAACTATTACGTACATATTATTTTCTTTAATTTGGAGGAACGGGAAATAAGTATTCAAAGTAAAACTGTAACTATTTAGGTAATTAAATTAAGTAAGAATTGTATAATACATCTGGATAAAAAAACTGTGTTGTATGTATATTCATCCATGAATGAGTGATTTTTTTAAAAAGAAAATGCACAACAAATGTTAGTGACCAAAGGAATATTGATGAATATTACTGTGCATGATTAATGCATACTGATAGGGACAGAAAAATAGTTTTCTAAACTTCTCATCTTATCATAACTGGTAGGGATCAGGACAAGGACAGAAATTTGTTAGAATTTTTGCAACGGAATTAAAATAATTGTTGTTTTGGTAGCTTACATGATCGTATTATATGAGTGAATCAGAATGGTTGTTTTTAATGGGAACTATACCGAACTAAATGATGTGAGGTATTTGCTCTTCTCAAAACAGAGATATAAAGGTCCTGAAAGGTATCCAGTCACCGAATTTCAATTAATTACAAAGTTAACTGTTATCCTTTTGTGGCTGGTACTATATAATTGTATAAATTAGACACGACTAGTGTTAGGTAGACTAGCTGGTTGGAGCTGTGCGATGAGTCTAGAACTATTTAAAAGATATTTGTGGTTTTATATAGGATGGTTTTTGATTTCTTTTGTTTTATAAGGATTGGATGTGTGTGAAAGGCCGGATTTTTTTTAAGGTGGTGAGGTGGATACTGTGTACAATGTAAAACTGTTCGGTGTTAAGAAATGGTCACCAAGTCAGGTTCACTTTTGTTTTGTAGTTGTTTAAATTATATATAAAAGTAGAGTTTGTACGTACGTGGAAATATATAAATATATATCTAGATTTTTTTCTCATCTTTGTGTAAGATACATTATATGGCTAGTTATAACTACACTTTAAATATGAACTGTAAAATAAATAACTGTATATCGATAATGTATGGATTCGAATATATGAAGTATGTAATATAATTATTATTACAGTTTACTCTTAAGATATCAGAATTACTACTACTGTTACTGTGTCTTTTTTCCACTAAAGGGACACACATATTTAAAGAGAAGAAATATGCCGACCGACTGTGTTTTAATTTTTCTGAACTGTTACAATTAAATCTAGATATGATATCATACAGGACGTTGTGTATAGCATGAATGAGCAAGAGGAAATGACGCTGGAACATTTTTAGCCAGAACTTTCATAACATAACTGTAACTAATTGTCAATTGTTGGAAGTTGAAATTTTAAGGATTTTTTTTTCTTTCTGGACATACAATTCCCTTTACTGACACACCATCCATTGAACATTGATATCACCTTTGATATGTACACTTGAGGATTTTTTGTTTGGATCTGAATGAAAAGTTATAAAAACGAATGGAACAAGAACAAAAACATTTTCAGAGTTTCAAATTTGTAGTGGCATAAAGCATATTATTATAGCACTTCATATTGAATTGCTTGCAATCTAAATGAAGGTACAGTCTAAACGCGTGTTACAAATTGACATTCTCTTCCTTTTTCGTATTTTTAAACTTTATAACGTATTCGATACACAACTACATAGGTTTCTTGTTAGGTAGTGTAACAGCTTCCCCCAACAATTGCCTACTGAATCGTTACATTATAGTGAGCTCCGCATCGGCTCCGTTCTCTGTTTAACAGGTTTTACATAACTGCACAGAAGAATCCAATTGTCCGATCTCTGATAATTTCCTTGTAAAGTTGATGAAATGAACATTTCTTTCTGTTTTACCATTTTTTTGACAGTAGGAAAGTTCACTAAATGTGATGTTTTGATTTTCCGGTGTGGTGTTCTCCGTACTCTTACAATGATGGTTATAAAAAACTATTGTTATTTCAATCCAAAGGAAAATGAAAAAAGAAATCATTTTGAACCGAGTTGAAATGGTTTTGGGAGAAACTATTCATTGAAATACAAATAAAGTACGACATGTGCATTCATAATTTTGTTCCGGATTTGATGGCTTCACAATACTGCTCATGCCACAAGCATTTTCATCAGCAGTGTAGTGTTGGAAGATGACTATGCCCACTGGCAATTGCCTCTTAACTTGAGCGTTGAACTGTATTTTAAATTAAGTGATCAATAGTATCAGCCATTTAGTGACCTTAAGTATTATATTTAAGGGGATCGGCCAACACGTCTCGTATCTTCCCGTAAGATCATAGTTCATTTCAACTAAGCGGCGTATTAGAAATTCTAAGATGGACGAACACATTAAGGAAACACCATTCAGCCATCGACCATGATCGCGATATTAAAATTACAAATTGCATGATAAGATACACCAGTCTAATTATTTCCGGGGTGAAACATCCAACTACATGCTCATAATAAATTGCATTATTCCATCATGTACGTTACATAAGAATCAACTCATCGTATTTCCTAGTTGGAATTGCCGGAAGGCTTATTAAGATTCCTCCAATTCGATTTTGACTGCATTTCAAAGATGATTTCGGAAGTCATACACCTAAGCTTATTTAAGGAGAATGATTTCGTAAACCAAACCGGGGTCAACGTTAAATGCCCGAAAACAACCTGACAATTCCCTCTTCTCCCATCTCACAGCTGGGGACAAAACATAACTGTACTCACTTTGGATTATTTTCATTAGACATTTGATAAGGTGCAATACTTTATCATAAATCCCATAGTCTTCCTCCTACATTATCATAATCAAGAAATCGTCTAAATACATTTTAATTACTTCCTTAGTCAAAATGATGAATGAAAGTATTACGCTCATGAAGCTATCCCAAAGCGTCGCGATATCCCACAAATGTTAGAATTAGCTAATCACTCTGACCGAAGCCCAAAAGCCTAGAATTGGTTCTAGAGTCTGTAGTGCGAGGAGACAAAGAGACAAGCGACAAATAACCATAGCCTTATCAATTCTATTAAGTGTTAGAGATAATCGTTAGATGGTGTTCAATGTCTGTATTTTCAGATCCAAATTTGTCGACCGGTGCGATGCAAGCTTGCCAAGCTTATGCATGCCAGTTTTGAACTTGAAGTGGAGGGTTGATGGAGGGAGGAATGCAATAGCATAGCTTGGTACTCTCTTCTTGTTTTTATGCTGCTGAGTGAAGGCGGAGAAAAAAGCATGAACAGAGAAATATGGTCGGTTCACCAAAACAGTCAAGCCAAGTCAGTTGAAAGAGAAGGGACGGATGGTGATCGTCGGTGGCGTTTGTTATGGATAGTGGATCTTTTTTTAACTGTTGTCATTTCATTTCTGCAGGATTAGAAATGGACATATTATTTTAAAATTGATGGAATATTTTAATTAGTGTTGTAGTTTGATTATTTTATTACGAATTTTGGTTGATTATTAAGTTAACTGCGAGATTTGCACGGATGATGGATAAAGAAAGAGGGTTGAATTGTCAGTTGTTTGTTACGGATGGAGAGCCTCCACTTGTTTTTCAAAGGTCGGATGACTGTGACTGGCTCCGAAATAGTATGAGCTGACGACAGTAAGGAAATGAGGACTGGCTGGTCATATAGAATTGATATTGATAAGACGACGATCAACCATGACGATAGTTAAAGTGTTTGTAAGCCAAAAGGATAAGTGCTTTATTGGAGAATTTATGTGAGTTATCTCTTTTAAAGTGAGATGAAAGTGTTTGTTATTGGAGGACATATGAAATGTCGTCATGCGGGAAAGTTCGGTTATTGCTAAATGTTGGATTGGATTAACTGAACGGTTTAACTGATGGAAAGGTAAGGAGAGAAATACATTAACTAATTTGAGATTGACATGCATTTACTTTGTTTAACGTTAAGACTGGTGTTAGTGTTTATGTTGATAGGTGAAGCCTAGTTTGCTGATTTAATGATATATGACATTTGTTTGTAGAGTTTTAATAACAATTACGAAATTTTGTTTAGTTTCTTATGTGACATAATCTAACAGGGTCTTTAGTTGATTGCATTTAAATAGATTGAATGTTGATAGAGTTTGTTGACATTTCTTTAACAGCCGATACTTCAGTTTATCACCAAGTTTAATTTACTTAATGATGAATGAAGAGAATGTTAGTGATGAAATGGTTAAAATATTTAATTATGGAAAAACTGTATGCTATATATGACTATCTGACATATCCACATAAATTACACAATATTCTATTTTAACTTTTAGTTAAAAATTCTAATTATTTAATTGCACTTCATTCATCATCAACATTTGTATTTACTCTAAATGTCGCATAGGTTTTAATTGTTACGATTATTGCAAATCATCAATTGCAACTGTTTATTTTGTTTCGCCTCAGCATAAAATACAAAAACAGCGAGTTTAAAAATCCACCCCTTTTCATCCCCATTCCCCATCCCATTCATGAGTAGACTACGAGAGGATTTCGATATATGCACAATCCCATCTAAATTCGAAAAGGGGGAGGGAGACTAATTTTAAACTGAAATAAATATAATATTACGAATGTCCACAAAGACATCAACGTTATTACAGTAATGTATATTTAATATCAAATTGAATATTTATATTTCTGTTGCCGTAATCTGCCGCAATATGAGGATTGAATGCATAGTGGCCCTGTTGGGAACAGGGAGGGATGATGATCGTTTATCTCCACTGCAAAAATTCCTCCTTTATACTTGTTTCACTAACGCTGCAGCACTGCGCTTATGCTCCCTCTCTATAGTCAATAGTCACAAAGGTGAATTTTGCAAAAAAAAAAAAATGGAAATCTCGTCTTTGTTGTTGTTGTCAGCTCATCAGAGTTTCAGTTGTTGCAAGTTTGCTTTTTTTCTTGTATTTATTCAGTTTTTTTTTCTCCTTCAAAGGAACTCACTCAGCAGTGAGCACAATTACTGGCATGCATTTTTCAGTTATCAGCATATGAACTGAATGTTGATACTGATCAGGGGGAAACTGGCGCTGGGACACAGAGAGGGATGATGATGATGCAGTTAGTTCTTGCTAAGAAAGGGGAACAAGCATATAGAATATCAGCAGGGGTGGTGGTGAGAGGAGGGTTGAGAATAGAGGGGGTTGAAAAAGGAGCATCGCTAGATGAGTGTCAGATCAGATATGGCCATATCATCCTCTCACTTATCAGCCCAGAGTTCTGAGTCAAGACATATAACAAAGGACTAATGAAGGAATGAGGAATAGTCATAGTCATATGCGTTCGATACGCTGCATATTTTCTGTTCACGCCATAACGCGATATGGCGTCTTCTGTAACGCGCAAAAGGGGAAAGATATTGCTAGAGACGAGCCTAAACCCATAAATATAAATACATTAGCTGAGCTGAACTTTTAAATATTATTATTCCTGTTTTGTCCCTCTTCAAATGCTACAAGGATGGAGGGGCTGGCTGGCTTAGAGCTGATATGAAGGGAAAAGTCATTCATTCCTCGTTCTCCTCTCGTCAACTCGAAAAAAAAAGTTCCTTCTGCTAAATTGATAATGATAATGGACTAAGACTATTATTGTACACAGCGGGCTGCAGGCTAAACTCCCATTTTAACTGTGCTTCTGCACTCCAACCATATGCGAACAGGGGGATAATGCACTGGGCTTTGCGATGTTAATGTAAATGTTGATGGGTTGAGGAAGAGAGCAACCTCGTGGATTTGCATATAAAACGAGTGGATTTTGCTCCTTGTCTGAAAAAAATGTGATGCTTTTTTTTTGCAAGTCTGTCTATTTTGTAATATGGCGGAGGGAGAAGACGCCACACCAGCCTACACTATTATATCTTGGGCTCTAGTAACAAACATGGCTTTGTTGATGAGCTTTTGACGCGCTTTTGGTCACTGCTAAAGCACTCATCGACGACATCTACATTTTATCGGTGGCTGTGAAGATAAGATAAGATAAGGCCAAAAAATATATATTTATGTTTTTTTTTTCTTTCAAAGTGAGGGGCGAAATTGACTCCACGTTTGATGTCTGAATGTTATTTTGCCCTGAAATACATTTGGATAGGCAGAGTATCGATTGTTAGGCTTTTTTTTAAAGGGCTAAACGAAAATGCAGTGGATTCATTCCTTAATAGAGTTTTAAATGGCTGTAAACTTTTTTTTTCAACTTTTTTATTACTTATTAAAGGGTTAAAAGTCTCAAAAAAGAATCAATTTCATATCTAGCCCGCCAAACGTCTCCATTTTTTTACATGAAATAAATTGAAAAAGAAATAATTGAAGAGGTGGGGAAAAACGTTTAGGGAAATTATTCAATAAGCCTTCGGCTAAACTAAAAGGTGAACAATTTTATGTCCAATGTAGCCATCCGCTCCCAGTCCACTTCTCACAAATCCCCATAATCATCCTCTTTTATGTAACAGTACGGCACAGCCTTATTATATAACAACGTTCATGCATAATCCGATTAATGTGAGATGACTATGAGTAGGGAAGTAATAGCCTTAAAGGGAAAATCAAGTTGTTATGCAACTTTGAAGATAAAAAATGAAAAATCGGTTTCATATCATTCAGAAAGAAACAGTTATAGTGCAGGGAGGATGACATATAGGAAAGCGATAAAGTTATGTTTCTAATGCAATTTCATTTTTTACACAAAAAAATAACTTAAAAATCCTACTCCGCACATCATTCCATATACTTATCCATATGAAAAGAGCAACAAGGGAAGAAAGGAGCCAACTAACCAACAAATCATAACCAACCAGTACCCGACCACCACCTCCACACAAAAAAAAATATATATAACAAACCGTAACGTAACGATAAGGCAATGCTGGGAGTTAACAAGTGAGTTTTTTTTCTTCTTCTGTGGATAATGAAATGAGCCATGTTAAATGAGTCAACTGTGTTGAGCAGTTTCTGGGTTTGCAGCTTAGCAAGAAAAAAATATGTTTCTCTTCTTATTACGAAAGGAGGAACCTGAATCCTGAATGGAGAGAGATGATGCATGAAAAAAGTCTGTTGAAAAGGCCGTGTTTTTTGTTGCTCACTTCTTCGCCGAGGTTTGTTTTTGCCGTTGACTGTTCACTTGAGAAGTTTTGTCGTTCGTTACTCCAAAGATGTTATGGTTTGATTTTTTAGGTGAAGGAGTGGAATGAGCATGGTAGTAAGTGCATATGGTTGGACCTGAAATGAATTCCGTAAGGAAAGGAAGCAGGGCCAGGCAGTAGTCGAGAGAGCTAGAGATGGATTAAGGTTGAGATGAGGCACAGCGTTGAGCTGGTGTATGAAAATGATGTAAAAAAGGAATAAAAGGAATAAGGTTTTTTCTGTTCTCTTTCGTCTTCCTTTTTTTTCTCGAAAGCTTCTTACAAGGTGGCATGATAAGATGTACTGGCTCAGAGTTGCTGACTAAGTATGACTGGTTCTTCTGGTACTGCTTGGTTGGGTATGTCAGTTTTGAGGGTATTATTACATGACAATCCACAACTGCGCTTCGGCTGCATTGTTGAATGGAATGGAACAGAAAGAGAGGTTTCTCTCATGTGATCTTCCACAGGTCTAGAAACGACTTTGTTGGCTCTGCAAAAGAGGATGCTCCTGAAAGAGAAAAGTGTTGCCCTGGAGCGTTCTCTCCTCTCAGTAGAAAGAACAGGACCAAGACTAGAGGAATGTGAGGCTCTCCTTGTTTCTTCAACAGTTGTCTTTAAGCTTGAGTCAAGGAACTCTGAAACGTCTTAAGACGAGCTTATGTGTTCTCTGCGTAGATGAATTTATGTAAGACAAACTGTCTTCTACCCTGGGCTCCGGTCCTATTCCCTTCCTTGGTCAATAATACATAGTTTCTTCTGAACAGGTAGAGAGGTAGTCATTGTTACAATCAAGTGATAAGCATAACTACAGATCCGTACTCTACTCACCATTATGTACAAAGATGATATGGCTTTAACTACTTTGTATTAGTGAGAAGGACAGTCGAAATTAATACGGTTTGATATGAGGACGGAGGCTGATCCCCATTTCATAATGTTGAATGGTCCACGTCTATGTCATCTTTTTCTCCTCCCTTCATTGGATGATTTTGTTTGGTAATGATAATCTTTATAAGTGGGTAAATATACTGTGGTTGCACACACATTTTTTTCATCCCCGTTTTTTTTACAAAGTCTGAACTCAACTCCTCCAATTCCTGTAGATAATGATGTGGAGGATATAGTAGTACAGTTTAAAACGTGATCATGATCATTGGTGGTGGTGGTGGCTGTGATCAACATCATCCCCATTCCATCCCTTTGTAGAGAGACTATTTGAGAGAAAAAAATGTAGAATTGAATAAGCATAAAAAAAATCCGAAATAGGTAGATATATATGTATTTTTTTCAGCTCTTATCATCTATCGTGGGATGGTATAATATGGTATGTGGGGCCCATTAAGTAATACACGTATTTATGGGGATGATGATCATTGTGATGATGATGAGATCCAAGTTGGAATTCCTTGTTGGTGCGCTTCTTCGAAAATAAAATATGTTTTTTTCTTCTTTCCTCTTTGGGATATGGGAATGTGATAGGAATTAATGGAATGGGGAATAAAAGAAGGTGATATTTTAGCGTAAGTGAATTGTGAAATTACATACATAGTTGGGGTGAGATAAGGCGAGATACGAATTTTTTTCCTGGATATATATTCTGGCTATGCCTAATATGTAGGAATTTTATTTAAAAAAAAATAGTGAAATGGAATGGGATTGTTGGATGGTGAGTTGGATGTATGGTGGATGAGGAGATTTAGCTTCCTCGTAGTAGAATTAATTTAGACCATTATCCCCTTTAATTAGTGTGGATTGACGATAAGAAAGCACAGCTTGGTGGAACAGGAGGTCTGAGCACGTACTAAATCAGTTTGAGTGAAATGGTCAAGGAGCAAAGTTGCACACGACACGTGAACAAAAAAAAAGTATCGTCAATTAAAATTGTGAATTGGTAATTAAAAGAAGATTTTTATTCTAAACTGTAAAAAAACTTGAGGTGAGTTGTATCTGTGGAGGAATGAAAGGGGCTTTGTGAGTGAGTATTTGTTTCTCAATTTATTTTTATGCCCCTTGTTATCACCCTGTTAATGTGCTATTGATTGTTGCCTGATCATGGTGAAGGTGGTCTTGGACTGTTTCTTTTTTGGTCAGGGAGTAATTAACAATGGAATAGTAAACGGTAAACAGTGTTTGACTGTGGTGGAGAGAGGGTGATGATATTATCGTGAGCTGACTGTAGCTCTTGGGGCTAGTGGCGTATAGCCTTCAGTTTATATTTTTCCTCAAATTACGCCTTATATTCTCGGCAGCCAACACGACTCGATGTCATTTATGGTAAGCAGATTGTACTCAAGTGATTTGGTAAAAAAAAGCAGAGTTAATGGCGTTGGTTGGTTTGGTGGGGTGGATGGTTTATCTGTTGGAGTGCTGAAAAAAATATCATAAAGTTGTAGAGCTAACAATGTTGCATTTCATTTTGGGGTTGCCATTTCGTGGTCATCCCCCTTCTCAGTTACGCAATCGTAAAAGTCAGTCGACTATCGGGCCCACTGCTGATGATCACCATTATCAATTATCGTTAAAAAAGCGTTTACGGCAATTTTATTACTGGGCTGGCATTGAATTAATCAAAATAGATTTTTAAAAAGGGGTGAATAGAGTACTTAAATTGTGATGATGCATTGTTTTCTTAAGGGAAGGTGGTCACTGGTCATTAATGAGGCAGCGGCGAGCGATCTCCGATAGTTAAGAAAAAAGTTAGTAAAACTTCGTGACGAGTCACGACATTAACTTGAAAACGTTTTGTTTGCCGATTACAGTTTTTACGAGGAAATGGGATTTGACAGCTTTTACACTTTTTCCTTGAGCTGTTTTTTGTATGAAATCCAATCCATGTTTAATTCCCTATTCCCCTTGTAATTTACCCAGTTAAATATTAAAAGCGTTTGCCTCCTTCATGGGGAATGTGGCAAAGTTATAATTGCTTAATTTAATTAATTCAACAGAAAAAAGTGATTTTAGGCGTATGAGATTTTTACAGCGAAAAAGCAATATTTATGATAATTTTATGGGGAATTTTTCGCAAAAAATAAATTCTACATATCTAGAATTAGAATGAAAAGGGATTTTTTTCCTAAAAATGAAAATGAAGTTGTAATCGAATTGAAATAGTAAATGCTAATGCAAAGAGAAAAAAAATAGCTGAATAAATCATGTCCACTTTCTAAAGTTAAAAAGGATTTTTAGTAATCTTTCGTGCAAGATGAGGTTAGGAATGACATTTAAATAAATAAAAGTTATTCATTTGACAAGTCTGAACAGAGGAAAGGAGTGGAGTCATTTTTTGATAAGGTTCAACAGGTACTGCTCCCCTTTTCTTGGCGTAGGTAAGGATAGTTATCGCGTGTAGGTATTTTTGCTTCTCCATCAATTTGGCATTTTGCGAATGGGACTGGGCAAGACACATGGCGCTGGTGGTAGTTGTAGGTGGCGGCGCTTTAATAATTAATTGTAAGAGCTTTTTTAAAAAAATAAATTGCGTCGTTGGATGATGATGATGGTTGGTCCCTACCAATTTTTTATCTGTAATCTTGCAAACATCAGTTTGGAATTTTTATTACTTGGCAGAAAAAAAAATATCTTTTTACGTCTTTGTCATGCATGGCGTAGTTCGGACTTCCCATTTTTCATGCGAATCTGAGCATTCTGGATTTCAGGCTGGTTTTTTCGACCGGCCGCTGCTACTGTGCCGTGAAGGTTGTTGATGATGATGGGTAGGTTGTTATGACGAAGTCGTAATCAAGTTATCATCATCCCCACACTTATCCAATCCCCTACTACCATTCATTATTAAAAACCCACCCACATATAAGATATTATGGCTTATGGCATCTCTCTCTTTATATGATTTTGTCAATTTGTGTGAGAACAAAAAAAAACATGTTGCGCTTTTTTGTTAAAAATGTCATTGATATGGGGACGGGGACCTTATTTGTATAAAAAGGTATTTGAGTACGTACATGTCTGTTTGATAACATGTCTTGTCCGATGGCCTCATCATCATCATCTCAACATGAGCATAACTATGTTGCAATTTTTTTTAAAGCTATTTTCTAATTCGAATAGTCAGTGCTAGCGCCATGAACGCAAAAGGTTGAATTTTTGTAATGAGCCAGTCTCATGGCGTTTTTTTGCTGGTCTTTGTCTCCTCAAGTGGTTCTGGCACTGACTAATTCACTTTGTTAAAAGTTGATTATAACAAACAAGTGGAGACAGAAGAGGGGGGATGCTTTAAACTTTAACTGTTGAAGTGGTACTCTACAAGTTGATGGGATAGAAACTGCAGCAGAACGCCAGTCTGCAATGAGAAGATAGATATCTGTTGTGACCCACCAGTAAAGAGCAAGTTATTTTTCTTCAGATGTACCTACACACTTATAAATTCTCATGGAAATGAGAACATGATGTATCAACATCCCTCATTATTAATTACTTTCGTACGCTGTGCAAATACAAAACAAGTTGGCGTGACGTTCTGTCGTTGGAGGAGTCACGTTGCCTTCTGAAGTGATTGCAGAAACGAAGGAAAATGCTGTTGCGGTAAAAGGCTCATATAATGGCACACGTATTTCAGTTGGGGTGATGGGGATGCTAATGATATGAGCTGAGTTGTAAGTTGTGAGGAGGTTAGCTTTGATCATTTCCCTTAAGTCCCTTTTCCCATGCAGTGATTATGATGATGATGATTGCGCATGTATATCATGTAAATTGATGTTGGTAAATGCGACCCCTTTTGTGGTGCAAAATTCAATTTCTTCAGGTTAAATACAGATTTTAGTGGTGGTGGTAATGAATGGATCTGAGGATAAATGGTCTGATTTTTTATTAAATGTGTCTAACGCGGCGAGTTTATATATGGGCTATTTTCCTGCGCTGTGAAAATAATGATGATGATTCGAGTGTGATTAAATGACGAGCATGTCATTTCGTACATGGTTTGCTCTTTGTGAGGGAGGGATATGGCAGGAAGTTGGGCTGTAAAGTTGTACAAGCGTCATTGTTCCCCAGGTAGTAAAAAAATATGTTTTTAAGGTAGTTCATAGTTAGTGGAAGTTGATACGATGAGTTAAATATTTTCAAAAATATGCTTGACAACGAAAATTAACCATAATAAGGGGAACTGTTCTACTGGCTAATGTATTGGCTGATGAGATGACTTGGAATTTTATTTGACGAGCGTCACTCCTGATTAGCTTGGGGTTTCCTTATGAAAAACAATATTTTATTGCTAAAGTCATCTTACTCCTTTGTGCTCTGAATCGAGCGAGTTTTGATGATCAGGAACGAACATCTTTCGCTCCGTTTGTGACGGGATTGTCAAGTCATCAAATTAATGAATCATAATAAGTTCCTAATTAGGGCTAGGTGGGTGGATCTATATTGTACGGTGAGGTGGGATGAGTATCTTAATGAGCATTAAGTAGCATTAGGTGAAACAATTAAACTTTGGAAAGGAATATATTAGCAGGTAGGCTTGCTCTCCTTCGTTCTAATTAGCATTCTTTTGCATTACATTAGCCAACTGTGACGATATTGCATTGTTAATTGTGATTGAATAGGCTTGAGTAAATATGAGAGATGTTTATAGGTTTGCAGACTTCATTAAGTTGTCTTTTTGTAATGAAAAGAAAAATAAATAAATTGTTCTAGAGTGAAATGGTTGGCTTGGCTGGGGAACAGTTTAATAATGGGGATATTTGTATTGTTCTGTTTGTTTTCAGATAATTGCAGTAAACTTTTAATAGAGTGAGACTCTCATGTTTTTACACTCTCAACATTTCCGTGATGCTCAAGTAGAGTTTTAGAGAATTGGAAAAGATTGTAATCTGGTGTAATGTGACATTGCTACTGTCACGCCGTCCATCAGTATTAGTGTGATATGGGGAGGAGGGAGGATGTTGACGAGGAGTTAATGATGTAGTGAAATTTTACTTTCGCGAAGAGGAATTCAAGAAGAATAAAATGGAGATACCAAGTTCCCCCTCTCCTGTCCCCCATCATGGGATGAGGAGAAGAAAGAAAAGGTCCACGCCCACTAATAGTGTCCCTGGCTCCAGCCTGACAGGGCTGAATCGAGGGAGTATCCGGGTTGTAGAGTTGATCCGGGGTAGCATGGGCTATGGCTTTACGATAAGTGGACAGAAGCCATGTCTGCTACGCTGCATTGTTGAAGGGAGTCCTGCTGACAGGGCTGGGCTCCGACCGGGAAACTGCCTGGTGGGGGTGAATGGGAAGGATGTGAGTCATTTGGCGCATGATGATGTGGTCAGCATTATTGGTTCTTGTACTAAGCTGCTGAGACTCCATGTGGCGGACTCTTACTTTAGTGAGAGTTCTGATGATGAATGCTTCCAGGTAAGAGAAAGTGTCTTTTTGGTTCAAATAAATTGAATGTTTCGTTTTGTGCTCAAAATACTTAACAATTTAAAATGTTTGGGCAGCATGCGCAGCAAGGTCGTCCAAAGTATCCTCACCGTCCAAGACCGCTCAATAAGACTGTGACAACGTCCAAAAAGCTTCCAGCCTACACTAAAATTCCGTCCATTGGTCTTTCATCCGAGGAGAAGATGCCGATAAATCGTCCTAAATCTCCAGACTCGATTCATCGGAGCTCCTCACCTACTGCGAGAAGGGCTTCGTGGGATCCGCTAATGCCGACCCCGCGACGCGTGCCGCGACCCCCTTACATTTGTGATGAAGAAAGCCCCATTCCCGCAATCCCACCAAGAGGTCAGAATGTGCCTTCATCGTCTTCCAATTCGTCGTCCTCTTATTCCAAAACGGTGAATCCAAATGTTGAGATTATTCGCGTGTTTGGGCATCTGGAAAGCCCGTCCGGGAGTAGTTGCATTAGTTCTTCCAAACTGACCCCGTTGCCGAAGACTAAGCTGGTGGCCCCTCCGCAATTTTCTCCTGCAAGTACAAGCAACGATCGCTTTAATACTCACAGTAGTAGTGGGAGTAGTTCCAGGCGGGATAATAATGTTAACATGAGGAAAACGTCAAGTCAGACCACACATGCTCGTCAGATTTCCAAGACTGCTGATATTCCACCTTCGAATTATCAAGCGGTAGTAGGATACATCGGCTCAGTGGAAATCCCAGAGGTGCACGAGAAGAAAAGGCTGCAGGCTATATCTGCTTGTGTGCGAAAACTGAGGATAGAGAAACGAGTAAGTTAATTTGAACAATTGAAACATGCTCAGCAATTGTGTTGGTAAAACTTGTTTTTGGTAAATTTTTTATAAAATTATTTATTTATTTTTAGGCGAGGAGCATAGTATTGCTAAGAATACAGTCGAATGGAATAAGTCTGTTCAGTTCCAGCCAAAACGTGCAACAAGGGCCTCCCTTGGCATTTTATTCATCTAGTATTATCTCATTCTGTGGAGCTTATGGGGATGACAGAAGATTCTTTGGAGTAGTGACAAGCACAGACTCCCGAAAGAACTACTCTTGTCACGTGTTCATGGTGGAACCGAAGCTGCTAAGTCACTCGGAGCACACACGACGGGCCCGCGCCTTTGGCATCCATTGTACAGCGTTATCGGTGCCAAAGAGTGGTCAAGTGCTGGGACTCCAGGAGTGTGCCGAGTTTCCTGCTACGGCAGACAACATTTTAAACTCGATCGTGAGATTACACAGACCCAGTGACGAGCTATCCCCTCGGTCCCCCAGTGAAGCGTCAACTCGACTGGAGAGCACGAATTCAAGCAACAGCGACTCTGGTATCGGGTTCAGAGATGATTGTGATCGAAATAGTGCGCAAATTTACGATATCTGGGAGCCAGACCGAAGTCCAACTGATCCAAAATCAATCGGTAGTAGATCACCTCGCTCAAGACGAAAAGACTTGCTTGCCATTAGGAAGTCCTCCCACAATGCAGTTTCACTTGGCTCTTATGGTAGCTCAACGGGTCAGCATGAGCATGTAAGAAATTCGTCCCGAGACAATGACGGAGGAAAGCGGAGGGTAGCCAGCACATCGTTATATCAATATTCCAACTTATTTGGAAAGTCATCATCTTCATTCGACGCGGATCCCAAGTCTTTGCAAGAGATTTTGTGTGGGACTGACTGTGCCAGAGGGTCTTGTGACCGACCATCCACAAGCAAAGCTCACAATAGCCATAGGCTAAGCTTGGACAATTCTGGACATCCCCCGCCACCAATAGAGGTATCCGTCCTGGTTACCCCAACCAGGGACAGAGAGAAACGACAGAGTATGGAGAGGATGACCCCAATAATATCCCCTATTGCTTGTGTTGATAACGAGTTTAGCAAATCAAATCCTAATCGAGCTTCCATTTCACGAAATGGTACGAGAAGTTTGGAGAATCTTTTCCTCGCAGAGGAGAAGGAGATCATGTATCCGTTGGACTCTAGGAATAGCATTGGAACCTCTACCCCTGCTTTGAACCAGGTAACAATCTATTCTCATTTTAATTATGTTTCCTTGCAAATCCCCATATAATAAGCAGCATAGTTAATATGACATAATATGCATAGTTTACATTTATTATTACAACCATTTCTGTCTTGTAGTAGGAAGTAAATTATTCTCTGTTTATTCATGTGATTAGCGCTCGCTCAAAATCATGCGATCATGTCTCATAATGTCCAAATTGCGAGTTTATTTTTGGAGAGTCATATATATTTGTTCTTAATAATGTTGACCTAATCCAACCCCAATATTTTTGCTTTACCTCTTTTTTGATAATCCCAAAAACAACACAATCACTTTGAATGAAACACCACCACCATCTCTTTATTAACATGTTTATAAATAGAGCAGAGAGGGATAACTCTGATTTATCATGGACATGGAAATATCTCATTACATAATGTAGTTTCCGAATGTTTGCCTAGTCAATAGTAATGAACAGAGCGACAGCAAGTATGAATTGAAAATGCAATAGATGAATTACGGTGACGTTCTGCTTTTGATGCAAGCGGTGCTCAGCACTGTGATTACTCTTTGTTACAGGGATTGGGCAAGAAGTATAGTTGATATGCATTATATGAGCTTCAGACTTTCATCCTCGAGCTTCGAATATTTGTGACGAGATATGCGCCTAGCTTATCTCTCAACTGCTCGCTCGTAGATAAAGAGGATTGTGGGAACACTATGAAGATTTAACATGATGTGGCATGAGGCTTTCCCCTAATTTTTTTTTGTGTGTGCTCATTTTGCGTAGGACGCGAAGAATTCCAGTGGTGGAGTTGAGTGGGAGTTTAAGGTGCCTCAGCCACCAAAGCCAAAGATGGAGGGGAATCGGGTTAAGAAATGGGCAGAATGTATTGAAAAGCTGTTGGCGGATCCTGATGGACTTCTGGTGTTTAAGGTGGGTATTTAAAAGGATACTTGAGTGAATTCAAAGTTACGTAATTTTTAATTATGCTGATGTGATCATGTGAGCAAAAATGTTGTGTTGTTTCTTTAAAGGAATTCTTGCAACATGAGTTTTCTGCAGAGAACATCCATTTCTACACAGACTGTCTGATGTTTAAAGAGTCCTTCCCCACACGAACCCAATCCCAGCGGATCTCAATGGCCTCGACAATCTTTCAGAAGTACCTGCAGAATGGAGCAACGGATCCTGTTAATGTGGACTTTCAAGTAGGTTTCTCGCATTCCTTTTTCCTTTTCGAAAGAGTCATTGTGGGAGCAGTGATCACATTTGAAATTGAGTTTTTTAGAGTTTCAGCTCAACTCTTTTTTTTTGTAATTGGAATGTGAACGGAGCAGAAGGAGCAGCGGCAATAACAACATTTTCGTAATAATAATAATAATAATAATGAAAACCGGTTCCTCATTTTTTTTTCTATTGAAATGTTTAGGCTCGGTGTCAATGCGAAAAGGCTTTATACCAGCCAACGCAAGACATGTTTGACTCGACGCTGGCCCAAGTGTTCAATCTATTGAAGTTCGACTGCTACCCTCGCTTCCTCCGCTCTGACATTTACCGTGATTATTCTTCCGGCACGTTGGCACTCCCTCCGTTACCGGGTGAGCCGTCAGATTCGGAGCAGGAGAGTGTGAAATCCCACAAGTTGTCATTGGACGGAAGGAGGCGTTCACTACTCCCGTGGAATATTAGAAATCGATCCAAGAAGAATAAGCAGAAGGTAATAATTGGAAGAGTTAATTGATCCGCTGAATCCATTTATGAGTTATGACGCTTCGTGCTTGTCCTAAGGGCGAAAGAAAATGCAGAATTACGGAATAGTTGCCGACTTTGAAGGATGTCATGTCCTAATGGTTTTGCTTAACAGCAATTTAATTGTATTTCATTTTCATTATTAGGCTGATCCCGAATGTCTTAACTCTAATCTATCCTTTATTGAACAAACGGCCTTAAACCCCAGTGTAAGAAAACATAATTTTTTTATCTTATTTATAATATGATTGATGATGATATTTATTTTATGCGCATTTAACTAATTATTAATAACATTTGTTCACATTAATATGTTAGTGCGAAGGCTCCGATCAGGATGATGGATTCAGAAGACAGAGTTACAAAATATGCCGAGTACTCCTTCCCGACAATTCCACCACCGTAGTTCCTTGTATGCCTGGCGAAACGTTGGGCATTGTCATTCAGAAGCTGCTGAGAAAGCGTGAGTTTCACTACTCGGCGTTTGAAGTCGTGTCTGCTTCATCTGGCAAGGTTGGACTATATGAAAGCTTGGAAACAATTTCTGTAGAATTATATTTTGCTGTTAAACATTTTATATTAAGACATTTTTTATTCATTTTTAGGCTCTGGATGTGAATATGCAAGCTACTAGCCTAACTGCAAAAGAAATCAAAGTAGAACCTAGAGCTTTTATCGGTATCGAGTTGCCCCATGGCTGGAAAGTAGGTGTGAGAGCAAATCCTAACAGAAAAGTTTCCGAAGTACTAAAGCCCATACTTTCTCAGCATTCTCTTAAGCTAGACGCCGTTATAGTTTATGATGTAAGTGATTTGACGTGAATAACGATGATTAAACAGTTAATGAAAGCATTACAGTCGGCTTACTGTAGTTTTTTGTTAATGATTGCGAAATGGCTATTTTGATTTGCAGTTGGAAACGTGTGAGACTTTGGATACAAAATGTCCCATGGGGAAAGTTGACAGTCATAATTTACTAGTAAAATCTAAAGGTAAATTGTTTGAAAGTAATTTAGAACAAATATCATGACTTTTCCGATTTAAAATCTAAACAGAACGCATCATGTTTGATTTTTGTTTAATGTTCTGTAGCTGAAGCAAAATTGGAAGAAATCACAAATCAGTTTGGTTCATTTGAGCAGCCATATGCTGATGATGACCAAGTGTCAGCTAAGGTAAATGGATTTAGTTTTTAAAAACTAAATGCACAAATATGTCATGCGTTTGATATATTTTTTAATAGCACGAAATATGTTGTTGATCTTAATAGTCGAGTTCCAGTCAAGCATCCAGCGTCTTTCGAGATTTCCTACGACGCAGCTCCAAGAAATATAAAAGGAAGAGCAAGACAACCAATCAGTACAATAGCTTAGGTACAACAGCACTGTGCTAAATGATTTTATTATACCGCGCCACCATATTTCCCAATTCGAAAAATAGCGTTTTCCATGAACTCTTTAAAACTCAAATCATTTTTGTTTCAGAAGAGCGCTTAAGCAAAGAGGCTTCAAGTGAAGTACATGTTGGCAACAGAAGTGGCGTCGAGTCCGAACCGGAAAGAGCTCCCACTCCCTTGTCAAAACTATCGGATGAAGAGAACTCCCTCCCACCGCAGTACATGGCCATGGCCTCATCCCTCCCTCACCTGGCCATCATCAAATCAGCCCCAGACTCCCCTTTGAGCTTAGTCCCATCAGAGTTAAATCTTAAGGAGAATTCAAGGAATAGACGGCCGATTTACATGCATTACGATGCACAGACATCTGACAAAAAATGTATTGAGAAAGTGACAGTGAACTTATAAGTTATATAAATAAGTATTTGAAATATACATTCATGCATCTATATATATCTTGATAATGTAACATATCCGTACATATTATTATTTTTAATACATGACCGAATCGTTATAATTTTTGTTTGTTTTTTATCTAAAGCTTTTATCAATGTGACATAACAAAATGCCATAAAAGTTATATATTTATTTTAATAGTTTGTAATGCTTTTTATCCATCTAAAGGATGTAACTACCTGAAATGAACATGAACTATTGTAATTGAATAAATCAGACGGATCCAATCAATGATTTTAAAATGGATTGTGCGAGATGCTCCAGTTTTACTTTCTGCGACCCAAACATGCAAATGAAAGGAAGAACGAAAGGACACATGATATATTGATCAGTTCGTCAAAAGCTCTTTCAGAGTTTTATTAGTAGTATTAGCTAGAGCTACACACTTTGAACTCGGCATTCAATTGGAAAACCAACAAAAAACAACCTATCCTCTCCCTCAAAACTTGTAAAATCTAGGCATGCACTCATCTGTTAATGCACTTCATCATTCAAACTAGTTCAAACCATAAATAATAACATTTTTACATCAAACCTAAGTATATAGATATATATTTTATAATTTATACACGAAGATAATTCCTCACAGTGTAATTGATATAATATCTTACAAGTATATAGAATATTTCAGTACAATTTTATTTAAATATTCATCTGGGGAAAATATCATTGTATATCTCCAGGTCAGCTTGTCCCTGGCCACGTCTAGCTTAAATAATCCCTATCATATAAATATGGTTTTGCTAGCCAAGTAATCCACAAACTGAGTACACAAGAGTTTTATTACTGTTAGGACAATATTAATAATATCTTTCGAGAGAAAAAAAAACTCCAAAAAATACTAAACGTTAATCCGTAGTAGAATCTAATTACATAGTCGGCGTCAACTAATTTGAACAGTACGGAGGTGGAAAATATCAACGTAGTTTATAAAAAACTGCTCAAGCGTACGACAAAAGGAACGTAGCAGCCTGATCTCACATCTGATTCACTAATGATATCTCTTGTCCCTTCTTGGTATACATTGAAAAATGTTTTTTTTTTGTACATGAACTGTAGAATAGAAACTTAAGTGAATAAAACATTATACAGAAATATTTCAAACACTGCTTATCCACTACGCTTAAAAGCAACGACGGTAAGTAGCCAACAGAACAATCCTATTCATATAAATTAACGTTATTTTACGGATTAAAAATTAAAACGAACCACAGAGGGGGTTATTACTGGAGTTAATAATGTTGAAACGATAATGAGAACAGAAACAACAGGTAATAATGATAACATATGAACATTTAGATAAACAAAAGATGGCCCACTTGGGTACCTATCCGGCATCGAATAATCTATGATTTAGCACTTGGACGACGTAAATTGATTATAATTCGTTTAATGGATGTTACGACCGATGGTCCGCAAGTATAACTATTTCGATCTGGAATAAATAAACACAAAAGAAAGTTACAACTTTATCTTTGCTATATCAGATTGGAATTGGATATGATCCATGGACTTACACAGCGAAGACCTCTTTCAATCGGATTCGTTATGTGGAGCCCCCGAGGCATATAAACACGCTGGTTTTGTTCATCTACAAATCTCGTCAACCGTTTTAAACACTGAAACATACAAACAAACAGGATAAGATTATTATTGTCACTTCTGGTTGACAGCCACTTCTGGTTGATTACAATTGTGTAACATTCAATAAATCAAATCAAATCAAATCAAATTGTAACTATGATAACTACAATCACACAGACATTCATCAGTAACTAGTCTTTGTAGTCTTCTACAATAAACCATGGTTAAGCTTGAATCCCTCACCTTGTCATATTTAGTATCCGTACAAAGATATATTAGATTTGCGGTTAAATAGCCGAGACATGATTCACAAAACGTTGTGCAGTCAAACTCCTCCGCCTCTTCGAACATTGTATTTATATCTTTGATTGTGTCAATAAACACAGCTTGGTCAATCTAAATCAAACAGAAATCCATTTACAATTAAATTCCACTTCATTATCCATATAGACAGAATCATTGATCATTTTAGAAATTAATCAATAAGAAATGTTGACCAGCTTACAATTCCGCCAAGCTCCTGCTGGGGAAAATCGGTCATGAACCTGATTCCTATCCCACTCCTATAGTCCCGCTCTACGAACACTCTGGCTACGTTATTAATACCGTTGGCACTGTTTACTGGGTTCTGAACCCCCGCATCCCCACCCGCATTCGGCATTCTGATTGAAGTATGATGCTGAATGGAGCCCATCTCCTGTGGCATTCGCGACATCCCACTTGAGTCCCCCCTCGACCAAGAGTCACTTAATTAGGCCTTCTTAACCCTATGGCCGTTTAACAGTCCTTTTCTGTATTACCCTCGTCAATTATCTTTCATTTACAAAATAAAAGGTGGCCTCCAATCATCAATCACCAATCGCCCTCTAACCACGCACGTGAACAGCCAGCACAGTTTGTAATTAACTATTTAACATCTCTGTCAAGCTGTTTTAAACAGCTCATCTTCCACATCTCAATCTACAACTCTACTTAACTGTTTGCTTGGAAGTTGACAAAAAGGTTAATTGCTAATCTCATAGATATACATAATAAGCTGCTTGTTACAAAACAAAACCCTAATTAAACTGACGTTTAAAGGGGATCACTGTTAAGGAAAAATAAATTAAACTTGTTCGTAAAGGTTAAGGATGAGTTAAGGGAGGGAAGGGCAACGACTTATATACTCCATGGCACATGGCATAGATACCACAGATAATGACGCTAATTAGCTAATTATCTTTGGGAAATTCTGTAGTTCTTGTTGCTCCACTGTAAATGTGTAGGCACTGCTCACAAACTGTAATACAATGACCAGTTAGGCTCCAATCGTTAAATCTACCCAAACTAGTTCAAGTTTATTGTTGCTTGGGATAGGTGAAGGTGTACTATTCTTTCCCTTTAAAGAGAGACTTGAATTGTCGCGGGCTGAGGTGGGAAAGGAGATCAGGTGGACTGTTTTGCCTGGAATGTAATGTTCAAAATAAGATATTATGAAGACTCTAGTTTCCCCTTTCCTTCACCTATTTTGTTGAACTTTGGATCCGATCCCTGGCAAGAAGTTATCATTAATCAATCCATGTGACACCTTATCACCTCGAGTCACAGTCCATTTTAGGTATATATTTTTTTAACTCTGGAGTTTGGAGTTGCTGATAAGCTCTAGTGACAATTCTGTGATTTAAGATTCGCTAAAGGTCAGTTGACTTGGAGAGTAATTAAGGAGTAAAAAAAGTGCACGCTCAAACTTTTATTGTTTTTAGTTGGTGATTTAATGATTAAAGTGAATGTCGATAGGGTTGCATGATTGATGTCATGTTCTGATAACGTCTTCTCCAGATGATAAGCAACCCGTGTCAGCAGATGTGAATGAGTAAGCTAGTGAAGGGCGTTGTTAGTATTACAGCTAGGATGGCAGACCTGGCCGGGATCCCGGATAACATAAAAATTGTTCGAGAACGGATTGCAATTGCAGCTGCGAAACGAAGTCCGGTAAGTATATTGGAGTTTTAGAATGTGATTGAGGGAGTTTTGTAAAGTGTAATTAAATAAGGAACATTAAAATGATTGCTTGCTAAACTTGTTTACTATTTATAGGAGTTAAAAGAGATCTGCGAAGTTCCTAGATTGGTCGCGGTTTCCAAACTGAAGTCCGTTCAACATGTGGTTCGAGCATATGAAGGGGGCATGGAGAGCTTTGGCGAGAATTATGTTCAGGAATTGGTGGAGAAAGCCACAGGGCCGGAGGTAAGGAAATTGTAATTTAGTCATTAGTAAATGCTGTATGTTTTTTTCATTATTGATTTCTTATGTAATTTTGTTCATATGATAATTTTAGTTATCCGACTGTTCTAACGTCAAGTTCCACTTTATTGGACATCTCCAAAAAAATAAGATTTCCAAGCTACTCGCTGCCGCAGATAGACTGTATATGATTGAGACGATCGACTCGGAAGCGTTGGCCAAAAGTGTGAATGATGCTTTGGTTCGTCGCGAGATTGAGAAGCGGATTAATGTGATGGTTCAGATTAATACTAGTGGAGAAGAATGTACGCATGCTAAGCAATACTGAAGTAGTAAAAAGCAAGTAAATTTATTAGTTTGCAGCTAAAATTACAGAGTTAATGATTACTTTGTTATTGTTTTAGCCAAAGGTGGAGCTGATCCCCAGGATGGAATCAAAGTTGCCAAGTATATCATGGACGAGTGTAAACAGTTGAACTTTAAGGGATTGATGACTATCGGCTCATACGAGCGGAGTGTTGCTGAAGGGGAAATAAATCCGGACTTCCAGGTAATCCTTCTTTCAAATAAGGGCAGTTCTCATGGTCTTATCGTAAATATGTTGAAGATGTTATATGATACATGGTTGAAGTTAAATACTCTCATTTGTTTCAGACATTGTTTAACGTGCGGGAAAAATTGTGCAAGGAGCTGGTACTGGAAAGAAAAGATGTTGAGTTGTCCATGGGAATGTCGGCAGATTATGAGGATGCTGTAAGTGATTCTAACTCATAACCAGTTTTGCTTTGTAAACCGCAAATACGTATATTAATCAATCATGTGCTTTCTATATACTTATATTTTAATATTTTTAAATCTCCTTCTTTGTAGATCATCCAGGGCAGTACCAACGTAAGGGTAGGATCATTCATATTTGGGGCCAGACCACCGAAACCAGGAAATTAATTCTGTTGCGCTTGTCGTTGTAGCTATAGTTTATCTTCGACTAATCACTATTGTGAAATCTGCTTGCAGTATCGATTATTAAATTGAATTGACTCATTCCTTGGTTTAAATTTGTTTTCAAAAGATGAAACGTATCGGTATAAATATGACAATAAATATGTCTCGTTATTAATCTACGGAATAATTGTATAGATGATCACAGATTTTTATTACGTAGTTGTCTAAATAATTTTATAACACATTGTTTCGTATTTATGATCATGATCACATCACCTCCTCATTTTACCTTTTTTCTTAGGCTACCCTGATTTGATCCTCCGTGTTGCAATATCAGTCTCATTACAAGCACTTGGGGCACTATAAGAATGAACAGGTTGTAGAACCAGAAGTAGCCATCTAGCCAGTCCGATTTATAAGCTGTTGGCATTTGCGGGTCTAGCGCCGTCCCGATCACGCCAAACTGACCCTGCAATTATCATTTTAGTTAAAATTTATTTAAATTCTTTACTTAATTGCCACGGCAAATTTATTATTGAAGTAAAATGAAGTCATGCAGTTCTCCATACCTGAATCATGATCCCAGCATAAATCAAACTAACTTCCCATAAGTAAGCCGGCACTTTATTGGAAAGTAGGCAGAATATGGAGATGAATTGTATTGGGACAATGTATAACAAATTGACAATAGCCTGAAGTATTGCAAATGGCGCTGGATCCTGGAGGAAAAAGCTCGGTTCGTGCGTTAGCAGCTGCATGTAGTCAACCGCTTTCGTTTCGGGTGATAAAGCCGTCTACAAAAAACATACATAAAAATCCATTACTTAAATGAAACCATTCATACTGATAGTTTTATTGCACTTTAATTATGCAATCTTGCTCTTACAATCCCTTTTCCAATTGTAATGACCATGCAACCTCCCAAACACAGGGCAAGAAGATAATCCAGCATTTTCAAAGGTAGTCCACTCTTGGATGTATTCCACATGGGCCTTTGCTCCACGTTAAGGGCTCTAGGATTAAAAACCATTCATGATTTAGTTTCAACTAGTCATCCAACTCTTATTTTTTAATAAGCGATGGTAACCATTCATAATTTGATTTATCATCTTTGTCAATCTAGTACCTGATCAACGTTAATATTGGAAAGATAACGTAGGGCACATTAAAAAAGGTGCAAAATGTTGGGGAATGCTTCCCAACCGCAACCCCAAGCAAGAGGACTATCATCGAGTTGATAATCCCAGCTGCATAGTAAATCCCAATGGATCGCCAATTTTTCCTGGAAAATACCCAATTAAGATATCACTTTCTTGAGTAATAAATTTTTGGCTGAAACTAATCAGTTTAATCATCCATGGTAATTTAATTGATCTGTTTAATTTATGGGCGCTCATAAAAATAGCCTTTAGTAAGAAGCTAAAAATTATTGAGGACTTCCTAAATTCAGGTATTACCCATTTGAGATGAGATGCACCAGCATGAGGTACATCAAATAGAAGCCAATTCCATCAAACAAGGTGATCGCTAGTTTTGGGGAAAAAACGATTTTATCTTATGGATCTAGTAGACGTACACCGCTAGCCAAGCAAGGAGGCACTTTCACCTTCCCTCAACTTTGCAAAATATTTTTTTTTATTCAAAACCCTTACCTGAGCCCCATGAAGAGCTCAAATAGGGTTCCCCAAGCTTCAAGTATTCGGTCATGAAATTACTAATCAGCCCATTAAACTCGAGGGTGATAATCACGTCGATCACTGCAGTGAAAGCGAAGAGAACAGAGCCTGAAATAAGATAGAAAATAAATTTTGGATAATTGGTACAGGAATTTCTAATATTGCAATGGTTTCTCTTTCTTCAGATAAATTGGTGTGCTCACAATGCCCCAACAGTTTCTTAAAATTGGAGTAGATATGGCTTCACTTTATTTTAATAATAGTAAGCTTACCATAGTACACCCAATCATTAACATAGCTATATTTTGCAACTGCTGCAACCACCAAGAACATGATTAGGAAGCCGGAGGCCATCATCCAAAACGGCCGCGCCTATTCCAAGTTTGGAAGGGGAAAAGAATTTCAACGTTATTAGGTCACTATTTTTTAATTATATATCCCTTTAAAAAGCTTCTCCTTTCCTACTTTCACTCTCCCTTGCATTCTCCCTCTGGGAAAGTTGATTGGACAGTGATGAAGGCTTTCCAGAGAAAACGATAAAATTATTATTGCCCTTTCCACAAGAAAAAAATGGAGAAGGGGAAAGGTTTGATGATAGTTCCAGCATGTTAACAATGAAGCAGGAGAGCAGGGAAAGTGGCGCATTTTCAGTTCTCTTCTCATCACCGGCATTGAAAGCAAGAGAAAATGGAGCAGGTGTGTGAACCCTTATCTTAATGGAACCATTTCCTGTCCATTTTCCCATTGTCTATTTGATTCCATGGCTTCTGTTTTTATCGGAGCACAAATTGATGATGATGATGAGGAGAAACGGGGGAAAGTGCTATGGATGAATGGGATTATATGCATGGATTGCATTTATCTTCCAAGAAGCAAGCAATTCTGACTACTCCACCTCTTCAATCATCCTCCCACTGATAACGGTGTTTTCATGACTCCAAAACATTGGTTTAGAGCTTGGGAGGATGTTGATTGGGTGAAGGCCGAGGAAATGTAGTCATCAGCATAAAGTACATAATCTTCACTTCCACGAAGGGAAAGGGCCAGTTATCATAAAAATAAATAATAAAAAAGTCGGGCTCATTATCATCAGTGGTCGTACCGTTTGGTCGATTGTTCCAACTCCATTGTCATAGAGGTAGGTAACTGGCCACGCAAGGAGGCTCACGAACACGGTGAGTTTGACGTGATAGAAGGGGCTGAAGATGATGGGACGGGCAGATGTTCCCTTTCTCGGGGATCCCTCTGGAGGTGTCGACCTCTCAGACGTTTTCACCATCTTCAGTCACAGTTTGGGCAATGAAATGACAAAGAGATTAATTTAACTGAGAATTTATGCAAATTACTCAGTCTCATTAATAACTATTTCAGTTTAATCTTTCTAACGTTTAAATCAGAAATTGCTCCTCCCAAGATGGAAATCTCTCTTCTCTCTTCCCTTGAGAGATATAGGTAAGGATTTTTAAAGGAATTTGAGGAATGGACTAAAATCGAAGAACCACAAAACTATATTCTAAAACTACAAAAATAACCTTGACACTTGAGATTGTTGGGGCTTTTGTGCAAATTAGCCCTCGGTAGCTCCTTTTCGCGTGGGAGAAAGAGCAAAGTGTGGAATGTACATTTGTTTTTTCTGATCATTTTTGTGTCATTTTTGCTGATCAATTGATCATGCATACATTTAATGCTTGGTTAAGCCACCTGGTTTATCTTTTCCACTTTATATGACATTTTGGTTTGACGTAACAGTCTGTTGAAGAGGTGAGCCGTCATCCTTCATATCAGAATCATCACAGTTTCAAGATAATACTGAATGAATGTCATTTATACTGTCATGCATGAATTCATTAGACATAGCTAAGTAGTCAACTTATCCCTCTGCAGCCTGTATCAGATTGGAAATTAGCCCATATCGCAATGAAAACAATTTTATATGGACATTAATGTATGAAAGCATTAAAATGGAAAACAACTTTTTTCTTAATGTTAAAGCTGCGGATTTTGGGCAAGCATAATTAATGTTTCGTTCTAGTTTTATAATGCCTTGAGGAGGTGGCCTATGGTGGCCAATAATTATGAGGAAAAAATGAAATGTTCAGTAAAATATCCCATTTTTCTTTTTGCCCTATACTACCAGCCGACAATATAATTTTTACCTGGCAAATATTACTTTCCTTTCACCGGAAGCCCTTAGGGATCTTCTCATCGAGGAAAAATCAGTATAGGAAAGGAATTAGCACCACGCAAAATACGAATTGAAGACGGGACGCCCGGAAGCTCTTGTTTTCCACATATTGGAAGGGAAACAACAAGCTAGCCACCCGCCTCGCTTCCCTTTGTTCCAGTTGATTCCAGTACAATGGTTCAGGATGGAATTGTAAGGGAACTCATGACCAAGCCATAAATCCGTTTCAGATTAGTATGCAAGTCAACAGCACAAAAGCCATAATGAACTTATGTAACCAAGAATGTAAGAATGTAATGGAGGGAAATCCAGGTGACTCCCGGTATCCCGCTGGGGGAATGAATAAAATGAGAAAGCACGGAAGGGAAAATTGACAGATATGAGGGAAAAAATAAATAAGTTATGATTAGGTCCGGGAGCCAAGGCTACATCTCCATCTTCATAATAAATCGAACCAAGAGCCAGGGTGGATTTTTTAAAAACTTTTCTACCTTTTTTATTGTTCCTTAGGGGTAGGAGTAGTCGCGAATCACCGCATATATTAAATGAGCACCTTCCTTCTCACCCAAGCCAGATGGGAGTGTTGCAACCTTTTAGACTGAGGGCGATATTTTATTCCAGTGTTTTGACCAAACTACATATGTTCCCTCCAGTTAAGTAAAAGCAAAATTAGGCATAAATAGTTTAGATTTTTACTTCAGTCAGTTCAGTCTCAGTTTCAAATGCTTTTTTGCAGATGCGCACCCTCTCATCCATGCCAAACCATTTGAAAACGAAAATTGTGTACTTTCAATAAAGGAAAATGGTAATGACGGGACAATTTATCTCAGCATCTCAGTTTCAAGCTCTCCATAACTGATTCTTCGTCATTGTGTAGTTTCATCACAACATGATTGTACTTTAGTTCGTTAGTCCATGGGTGGTGACTATGATGACATGTAGTAACGATCAGATTATACTATTTTACTGCCACCATTCTAAGAAAAATGAGAGAAATAACGTCCAATGAGTTGTTGTCACCTTGACTCCAACCATCCATTGGAATGAGATCCTACTGAACAGGCTTGTAAAGGATAATTATCTCCCGTGGGATCACTAAACATTTCTCTTCCACATCCGACCTTTTATGCTATGTTCGGGATCATGATAGGGTGAGAACAACTCCGCGAACAATTAATATTTTTGCAATTGTCAGTCATTAGCCATTACAAATCCTAGAGCATCATCAAATTATCTCTGCTTTCCTAATGTTTCAATATGGTTTTGATCTCGATCAGCTGTTTGCCCTTCTGTCCGTCCGTCGGTGAGCACCACAACTTTCGAACTAAGTACTAAGACGTTTCAAACTCTACTTTTGATATCAAAGTTTAGCTAGTGCAGGCACTTACGTATCGAAAAGCAGTTTTTGTAAGTTGAGCGGGAGTTGGGATTCATCAGCTGGACATACATCCGCAATAGATTGTTTCGTGTTTGCGTTTATCTCGCGTCCCCGATTATGGATTAAGGATTAAAGATAAAATAAGTTACGAGAGACGTTAACTGAGGTTTTTTTGGTTAATTAGTCTAGGTATATATATGTAAATGATGGCTTCCGGGCAGAACGTGGTCCAGGAACAGAATAAAGGTGGAAAAAAACATTTGGCAATCGACACCGACAGTATTACTATATTTCATTTCCATGTTTTTCTTAATTAGGAATTAATTAACTAGCCAGCCACTTTACTTAATATTACTTGCTTCGTTTTCACTTGTTGTGTTGTAATTTTTTTGTATTTAGAATCCACAGTTTACGTTGGAGGACTGGACTCCATAGTGTCTGAAAGCTTACTTTGGGAATTATTCGAACAAGTCGGACCGATCGGTAAAAGTTCATGTCATTAGTTTAGTTTATAATTAGAAAATCAATGATAATGAATTACAATGACTATAAACAATTAAAATTGGATTTACTTAAAATAATTTCATGTATTTCAGTGAATGTGCACATGCCCCGAAATCCGATTTCCTTGAATCATAAAGGATATGCATTCATCGAATTCAGGAGCGAAAAGTACGCAAAAAATGCGATCCAGAAGCTCAACATGTACCTGGTCAGTAATAATGTATATATTTAAAGACTGGATTATGTGTCGTGGAAGGATATTTATGTTAATTTTTTATTTAATACCTGCAGCTATACGACAAGCCAATCAGGGTGGATAAGGCATTATCAAAAACAAAGATCCCTGATGTCGGAGCATGTGTCTTTGTTGGAAATTTGAATCCTGAGGTTGATGAAAAGCTGCTGTATGATACTTTTTCGGCATTTGGAACGATAAGGCACACCCCTAAGGTAAAGCGTAGCAAATTAAGGAAACATGCATTGGTAAGAGATAAGGGAAATTAAGAGGAATTTTGTAAATTATATTGCACAGTTAAAAAGATTTCCAAGGAGCGAAAGCTCGATGGGGTTTGCATATATAAATTACTCCAGTTTCGAGGCTTCGGATGCAGCCATTGCTGGGATGAATGGCCAGCGTCTGTGCAATAGACGTTTATCTGTCAAATATGCTTATAAGAAGAATTCCTACGGAGAACGACATGGTTCTGATGCAGACAGGTACTATGGTGAATTCGCCTAGATTATTTAAGGAAAAATAACTTGTGACGGATCGCAATGTTGGCATTAATTATTATTTATTTTCAGGTTGGCTGCTCAACGTTTGTTGAAGCAAACGGTAAAACGAACAGACGGTTATATCATCCCACATTCAACACAAACAGAGCCTCCCAACCAAGTCTTCACAGGTGTGTACTCCATATCTGCATTTTCTGTAGTTCTCATTTCCAAGATTATGATGATTTTCCAATGTGAATTTAATGGTCATTTTATATGGGTGATTTTTATAGATCTGCCTCCCACTTTGGCACCGGTAGTTCAACCACCATTAGTTTCCATCGACAATAACCCAGACATGTGGCCACTTCCAGGTAGTATTCCAAGCATCAACTCAAATCCAAGCCCAAGTATGCCCAACGCATTTTATACATTATTCATTTGTACTTTTATTTCAGGTATAGTTCCAATAAAATATTTACCTGTACCTGGGATCCCAGCAGATATAATGCTTCCAGCACCACGTCCACCTCAAGGATATCGCATTTTTTTTTAAATTTAAAGTAATTTGGATCTTAAAAAGCCACAGTTAAAAACTTGCCTGTCGTCTCGTAACTCGGCTTTACTTCCAACTATCAAAGTCGATTTTAATGTTTTGTTTAGAGCAGCCCATCAGGGTGAAAGTCCGTTACTATGTTTAGCTATTTAATATTGCTATATATTTCTAGTTTGTTTTATAGTCTTTGTCAATATGTATTATGAGTGAGTAAGGAAGTCTGCCGTCAGTATTAATCATGTCATACAAGGAAGGGCGTGTAAATTGTATTGTGAATGACAATCTTTTCCTTGTTATT
>JAQGAH010000197.1:0-62286 GCA_034696885.1 Lepidocyrtus paradoxus | reverse complement strand
CTCAAAAACTAGTAAACGCATTTCTATATTTTTCTCAATATGTAGTAAAAGCATACTCGTTCTTAGCCATCGATATGTAGGTATAATTATGCCATATATCATATCCCATTTAGCACTCAGTTTTCCTAGAAACCTAACCTGAGAAAGTGGATGATTGAACGGTCCTTTTTGCACGTTGCTGCTCCAGCCCAAGAAAGGAATGCGACGATTTTTGCATGAGCTGAGTATGACTGAACGGGAGGAGGACGCGTATTAAACCCAAGCCATGTATATGCCCGGTTGACTTCTGTAAAGAAGGGAAAAACTGGTAAAAATGATCGCTACAGAGCTTCCCAACTTCTGGAGCTGAGGTCGTAATCACAGTTAATGAAAGAGACCCTTTCCATGCTTGCCAATCAAAATGTTCAAAATTGTCGTATGACATGGCTAGCTTGATGATGCGCTCAAGTCATTGGCTGCTCATGGGGGGAACGGGGTTAAAAAGTTGTTGAGTCATCACTATCTCCTCTAATATGCTGCCAACAAGACTGATGAGGAGGGAAAGGGGGTGACGCTTTTGTGGAAGCGTCCATCTCCACAACCGAAGCCTCTCCTCTCTCATTCTTACTTGGAGAGTTGTCGCAGCCTCATCATCTCATCATCTTCATCCCGCATCTGGGACTTCATTTTAAGGAAAGAGAAAATACTGCTTCTAGTCTTGGAGTTTATAATTTCCTTCAAAACTATTGGCTGTATTTTGCTCTTTCCAGAAAATACACATCGGCTCGGGAAGATTGGCCATCTTAGAGCAAGTGGAAATTTAAAGAGATCTCTCAATTCGTTAAAAAATTTAGCAAAAATTTGAGAAAAAGGATAAATCCTCTGCCTGATGACTTATCCTTTATTCATTTTACCTGTCTTCATAGGAATAGTTAAGTGAATAACCGGATATGCTATCAGGTGAATGGGCACACCAGAGGACAGATAGGAATCACTGAATTACTTGAATAAGTTCTGATTTCGAAGGTCAAGAGGCGAAAGCGGGGTCCAGGCGTCCTTCCGCTAGTCTTCAGTCTCCAGTCTTTTCATTAGTGGCGGTGAGAGATTGGACTTGCTGTAAATTGTATTCACGGGTGTAGCAAATCTTTTTCTGCTATAAACAATTTGGGGCAGATCAATTTCTCAGCCGCCATGGAAAACTTTACACGGACCAAGATGACCTTTGGCTTGGCCGTTTGTTCTGGAGTTCTGGATGAGATCCTAAATTTTCCATCTCGCAGTTTATTTTCTCACAAATGTATAACCTTGTAATACTAACTAGGTGATACTTTGTAAGAATAATGAATTGCGGGTGGAGTGATGCGACCCCTAGTTTAAGAGCCACATATGGATCCAATGGTGGTGACCACAGCAAGCAGTGAATTGACAATATTTTTTAAATGTTTGCAATTTATTTAATAAAATCATAATCTGACAGGTGAGCAGTATACAAGGAGGACTTGTTTTCAAATATAATCATAATTATGTTCTATTTTAGTTTACATCCCCTCCAAAGCCACCTTTCCTTCCCCAACTGGAGGAGTAGTGCACTGAGGTGGGGTGGGTGCAGTATCCCCATCCATCATCCTTTTCTTGCACCGCTCGATAATACGAAAGAAATGATGCTGTTTTTTCTGTTTCCACCTCCCTCTTTTTATTTTAGCCCTATGATTAGGACAACTGAGATGATGGAGGATGCACTGCCGAACCCTCCGATTATACGCTGCCCCCCTCCCAAAGCTCGTAACTCTCACCATATCCTTCAGGTAACGAATAGGTAGTTGGGTTATCTTCACCGGGGAGAACTTGCTTGCCTTCCCGAACGCTCTGCGGTAGGTACGGGCCGTACCTTGGGGACTGATCGAGAGGAAGCGGCCGTGGGTGTGGTTGGAATGGGCATAGGAGTAGATCCCCACCGAACGCTCGTAGCTTTCGTAGCTTGTGGAAAACTCGTACGTTTTGAAGAGACAGTCGGACGGAGGTCGTCGGCGGCGTCGGGCCCTCCCTTCTCCTTTTCTTCGAAGGTGGCGAATCCGGCCCCATTCATCCAGTCTCCCAACATTTCCGTTCCGCTACAAATATAATTGTAATCAGAATCAAAATCAAAATTGTAGTTCAATAATATCAATATATCAATCGCAATCGCAATCGTAATAAATGCAATTCAACTTTATAACAAAAAAAAATCTTGTACAATAAATTGAGTCTAACTTTGATTTGGTAGAAGGGCGGCTGCCTCCTCGTGTAAAGTCTTCCTTTCCCAGTCATGCATATCCAGTGCTGTGTGGCTGTTGCCTCCAGCGTGTACATTCTCTCACCAGAGTCCCGCTCGTGGAGGACCTTCTCATGAAACACACCTGAGCAAAGCATATATTCAAATCATACAAAATATTAGTCTATTTTTTTAAAAAGAAATCCGATTAATCTCCCACTTCCGGTTTTGCTTAGATAGGAAGTAAGCGAGATGATGATGATGATGACAGGAAAGGCTTACTGTATAAGCTGGGTGTGCCATGAACCCACTCAATCCTCCCATCCAACCTGATTCTCAAAGTGACATGGGTCTCCTCCATGTGCATGGAGTAATAGTCCCCCTCCAAGAAGAGCTCCTCATCATCCTCCCCGTTCGGGAAGGGCGCACACTGCCTGGTTGAGAGGAGAAGGATCACTGCCAACACTGACAATGATGACGCCATCGGTAACTTTGATTAAAATTTCTTTATTCCCTAAACATAAATATCTCTAACTGAGCTATTCCTCTCTCTCTCTTCTTGAATAGCCCATTATTTTGGGGCAAGTTGAGAATTCCCTAATAAACTATAGTTCACTTGGCACTTATCTCGCTGAACGCTATTATCATGATACTCAGACTTCAGTATTTTTCTGACAGAGTCAGCTCTAAAAATCCATTTTGTCCGTTGGACCCACCTCAAGGTCATCATTTCTAAACCTGGATCTAAAAAGTTGCTCGAGCTGAACATTCGTTCCCCGACTGTACTAGTTTTCCTCATCTCCCGCCCCGTTCCAAAGAAGATAAGCCACATGACACAGTTCAAAATTTGAAAGTTTTACTATCTTTTGATAATCACAATTCAATATCACTTTACTGGAGAGCAGAGGTCCTCCTCAGTTTTCCTCGATCCCCCATCCAATCAACTACCTATGACATACACTAAGGCTGCAAATTGATACCGGGTGGAGGCTCCCAATTCTGTATGGGCTCACCAACTGCACGGCAGATTGACATGATTTTTAATAAAGAAATTGAATGTTTTAAACTTGATTTTTCAAAGGGGCACTCTGAGACTGGAGTTGAAGTGAACGGATGCTTGCTCCAAGTGCGACTGAATCAGATTTCCTCTTCACTGCACCATCACCATCACCATTACCACCAAGCCCTCTCATATGTCAGATTTCATGAGCCCAGCGATCACTCACAGGAAGAGGAGAGAAGATCAACCCATATTTCAATTGAAGACGCAGAGATGAAATGATGAGAGGTAGGTCGGAGAAAAGAGCCTTGCTCTTGCTGATCTCCTTTCTCAAAGCCCCTTTCTTCTTTGTCTCCGCAGCTTGTCCACAACTCAACACTTAGCTTCTCCCCATATCATTCACTATTTCACAATCATTCTCATTATGACGTGATAATCCCATTTTTTTTACTATTACATTTTTTTTGTTCCAATTCATAGGCAGAGCTCCTGAATCAGCGGACTATCTAGTGCAACGAAATGAAGACGGAGAGACTCTTGAAGAATTGCTTCTTGAAATGGTCAAACGTGAAATGGTCAGTCTCTTTGATCATCAACATGACAATAACCATTAGGCTAGGTATTGTCAGAAAAATAAATGAATTTTAATCTTAATTATTTTTAATTTAGCATGCGTCATCCATAATAATAAGTAATAATAAAAAATATTATTGACCATTGCCCATGCTCATGCTCCTGATATTGGAGGACGGCAAACAAAATCAAAGTTTTTTGATCGCTCATTCCATCATTTAAAACATTCCGACTTATTATTTCATATTAAGTATGCCATTTTTAATGATTATTTTTTCCAGTGTCCTCTGTCCAGCCGCTGACATCAGCGAAAAAGCAGATGTGGATGTACTGGAGAAAAATATCATCAAATTCTTCGACTCGTCATGATGATGATGATGATGATGATATGGACTTTGGAAAAGTGGAGGAAACGATTAGCAATTAGCTTTATAAAATCGAAGAAGAGTTAAAAGGAGGAGGGAGGCTGATCAAGGTTGCGCATTCATTCCTTTCCATGCGCTTGCGCTTCTTCTGCATCATTCTGCTCTGAGCTTTGTGCGTTGTGCGCTGTGCATTGTTCATTGTTTGTTCCCTTTGTAAGGAGAGATGATAAAAGTCTATTATTTTATGGGTGAATAATGAGAGGAGACGGATGATTTGATGATGATGTTGTAGTGCACCTGCTCAACTCCTAAAGACTCCTATCCTGTTATCTCTCCTCAATCTAACTGCACTCTAGATATATTTATTAGCAAGTCGGCTTCCTTTCCTCGAAAATGGAGTGTAAGCTCTTATCAGATATGGTCTCTTCATCATCATCATCATCATCACTCGATCCTCTCTTTTTCTGCTCGTATCTAAGAGGAGAGCAGCAGGCGCAAGGTTGACACTTGACTTTTGTCGTGTGCAATGTGCATGTCAGTCCGCCCACACGCTCGCCGCTCGGGCGAAAAGTTGAGAAGAAGACATGACCATCTTCTTAAACGATAATGATGAGGTGGTTAGAGGTGATGATGAGGATGATGATATCCTATTCAGAGTCACACTCTCACTTCACTTCATTTACTACTCAGTTATCCCCACCTTTTCTCATCCTCCTCTCCCTATTCAATTTTATATCCAATTCCAACAAGACACAAAAAGGACGAGCATCATCAGCCCATCATGATCAACCTCGGCTACTTATCTGCTTCCTTATCTGGACTAATACTCAGGAGGATAAAGTTTCGCAGGTTTTTTTTTCTCAACAAAGTTTTTTTTTCCTTTTGGTCTTGGCCCTTCTTCTCCAACGTTATTTATTGAGGTGTTAAGAAATGTTCACGTCTTAATTTAGCAATCCCTTACAACGAGACAAGAGCAACCACGCAAAAAAGAAGAAGAAAAACTACGACAATGGAGACGATGACATGGATATGGGTTCCGTTAGCTCGACAAAAAAATTAGATATGGGGGCAACCTGAGATTTACCAGGTTGCAATTGCAGAGCTAATTAAAACTTGGTCATATTGTTAGCTCTTGTTTGTGGGACTGCCTTCCATCAACTGAGAAATGAGAGGGGGTTGGAGGAGGAAAAATAGAGAAAGATTCGAAAAAAGGATTTATTGGGATGAAATGAATTGTGTGAGGAGATGAGGAGGACAAAAAAAAACAAGATGATGTTGATCTGATGATGATGATGGGTTTGGAGGTGGACATAATAAGGCAGCCCTGTCCGTCCTCATCATCATTATCATTATGACTATATGATGGGGTTGTTTGCAGCTCGCCAGTCTCCACCTTACACCCCCACCAGGGTCTTGGTGCTGATGATGAGACTCAACTAGCCTCTCAGGCTTCAGTATAATCTAGAAAAGTGACACCGCAAAACAAAGTAAATGAAAGAGGGAGCGAAATAAAGAAATCAATGTGGATGTGGTTGTTCGTTGTTGGCTGTTGGTGAAAGCCCAATTCAAGCCTGACGTCTTTTCTAAAAAAAAACTCGACAATGGGAAGGGGCAACGCTAGTAGAAATGGATTTGGTAGTAAAAGACAATAACTCTATGTCCGGTTCTTTTGCAGGGGAAAATGAATTTTTTCCCCTAAAAAAGTCTGGAAGGAAATGGGGATGTGAATTGAGCACGTGCCACAATGCGACTCACTCAGATTGTTCCGATTTTTGTAACAAAGGGACCGCAACAACCAGAGTTTTTCCGCAAATAGGGAAAAAATAGAAAGATCAAATTACTCGAACAAACCATTTTATCCTGAAATTAGAGACTTTTCCATTTCTTTTAATATGAATGACGACATCACACTCGGTTTAGAAAATTTGAAACCGCTGTATTGACAAAGGTTATTTTAGCGGTTGGAATTTAGAATTATATGTTTGTCCTTTTTACACAATTTAAAAAAATGTGTATTTCTGCCGATTTCGTCAGCTCTTCTTGGGAGGTTAATAAAAAAAAGTGATGCAATTCCATTCCATCAATATTACGTCCATCGGGCGAGCCATCAATCCATTCATGAATGTAGTTTTTATTTCCCTATTATTATTATTATTATTATTATTTACCGATAAGATCTGAATTCATTGGGTTGTTTTTTCACCGAGTTTCACCTCTCCATCCAATCCATCTGGCTCTTGACATAAATGAGTCATCTAAATAAATTTCTGATGAAACACCTGCAAAGTGCCAACTCTTCTCCGCCTAGTCTCTAGTCTCTCCTCTTGTTCCTTTTAGCAGGAGAGAGGATAAAGAGTATAAAAAGTACAAAAAGTACAAAAAGTATAAAAAAGAGTGTAAAAAAGTGTTCATATTGTCCCTTGTATAAAACCATAAAATAAAGATTAGCCCCATCCCCACCTCTTTTTCTCTCTGTCTGACTCTCGAATGACACGAGCAACAAGCCAAGAGCCAACAAGGGGAAAAGGCCTCGTTTTCTAATTCCTCACTTTTTTATCATCAAATAAAATATATATGCATTTTCTAAATGACATGATAAGGATGATGATGATGATGGAAAATCAAATCATTAAAAGAAAAGTTTGCAAATTTTTTGTTTGTCGTTGATGATGAATGATCTCATCTAATTATCATGTGGAGCGATCATGATTGAGAGAAAAGAGATGAATACGTCATCATGCTGCTCAGAAGAAGTGAGCCAAAGATCTCAAGTCCCGATACAGTTCTCAAACTCTAACTAAGTCCAAGTCCAAGTACAATACAGATAGTCTTCAGAATTTCCATATAAATGAGTGGGACACTACAGGGGCAAAACCGTGGAGGAAACAAGAGAAAGGTGTGCTGAGACTGAGAGGAATAATATATATCCCGATTGCCATTTTTATGAGATCATCATCCTCACTCCATTTCCCCTAATCTTATTCAAACAGGATCAGATAAGGAGGGAGAAGAAGGGGAAAAAACCTGACCGGATTCAAAACAAGGTGAAGCCTCAACAGTTGTGGCTAAAAGAACATCACATTAAACAAGATAAAACAAGCTGATGATTATGATGAGAGATGAGTTTTGTGGGACCACCTCGAGCACCTCGAGCAACAAGAAAAGAAAAAAAAGAGCTAGAGCTAGACTTTTTCTTGGGCGATGGAGACAAGCAGACTGGTCCAAGTCATCACGTCATCCCTCATCATCACAAAACAAATCACTCTGGACTAATCTATACAACAAACATAAATAATAGTTGGGATGATTGATGAAGACGCGGGAGAGACTGATGAGCTCATCACCTCCAACTAGGTGGTCCAGCCAATAGCCGCCCTCATACACAAATTGAGAAATTAGCTCATGTATGCATATAGTACACTACACACGAATTAACTATGTCATTTAGTTTTTTTTTACAATTTTTATTTACTTTTTATTAACATTATTTGATTATTGTTATTATTATTACTTCGCAATTCATTTCATTTTTTAGTCCAACAGAATGTTCAATATTCCGCCTACAAGACAATGACAACACTCACAAAAGTCATTTGATCCTTTTCTACGAGATTGGATATCATTTTTTTTTAAACGTTCAACCTTCTTCAGACGCCAGCTAAATAAATGACAAATGACTTGACTGGTTCACTTTGTTTGACATAGTTCATCTAAATTAATATGACTCTTGTTAAGGCAACGATTGTAAGGCCGTGTGCGTGACCGTACCACCTCATACTATAGTTTACAAGTAGCTATTTAAAAAAAAAAAATAACTAAAACTCTTGCTATTACAAATGACTAAATGACTAAATGAATTAGGTAAATGGGATTTAGGAACTAAGCAGTTTGCAAGTGGCAACTAACTGACTACTTACTACTACACCTTTCTGGAATGACATTCGACATTGCAGGTGAGAGAAAATGTTATTGTAAAATGGAACATCTTTATTTGGAATTTTGAAGACATTCCCCTCTGTTCCTCGTTTTAGCTAACTAAATTCAACCTGATGATAAATCTTAAAAGAGTTAAGTTTTAAGTACGACTTTTTCTGTACATATCACTAAAGGCGGAAATGTCCGCCGACGATAACAAACGGATTTTGTGAGATGATCTGATTTGAATATTTTTCTGTCATGACTCAACACTAGTCAACACTCAAGAACAAGAGAGATCGGAGGTGCAAAATGGAGTTCTAAAACGATTTGGTTGATAAGAAGTAGTTTAAATTGGAAATCAGATCCGGTTCTCCTGCTCCAGTTGCTTGATTTGCTTCCGTAGCTCCATTGCAAGTTTGTAGCCCAGCTGTGGACGACGATCTCGGCCTTGTACCATTGCCTTCACCTACAACAACAAAAAAGAAAGGTTAAATATTAAATATTTTACAAAATGTGTAAAATAATTCAAAATAGCATGGCTTATTTGACTGGATCTAGTAATGATTACCTCTTCAGAGTGAACCACCGTCCCATATCCCTCTTCCACCATGTTCTTTGTTTGGACAATATCATCTAGCGTGATCCCCCGACAGGCGTCGTCCACCAGGGTGGTTCTGTAGCCCAGCTCATTGGAGTGCATGGCCGTCGCTCCAACGCAGACATCGTACGCGATTCCACAGACAAAGACATCCGTCACCCCCTTATTGGACAGCTCCATGTCGAGCGCCGTCTTGCTCAGCTTCTGGTTGTCGAAGAAGGCAGAGTAGGAGTCCACATCCGGGTTCGTCCCTTTGTAAATGAACGGAGAGCCCTCCACAATTTTCAGGTTTTCGTGGATTTTTGCCCCCCACGAATTCTGAACGCAGTGCCTAGGCCAGAGTTTCTGGCAAGTGCGGGGTGGCCCTTCAAAGACGACTGTGTCGAAAAGTTTCGCATCCCCATTTACCTTGATCTCACTGGTGTGATGAAGCTTCCGCATTTGGATGTTGTCCAAGAAGCTGAGATGGTTATCGGGATGCCAGTCGAGAGTGTAGTAGACGCAGTCAAATTCCACCGTGTCCAGCAGCCGATTTATCGGTTCCACCACCTCCTCTCCATTATGCTTTGCGGGGCAATTTGAGATGGATAGGGAGCCAGAGATGAAGTCGTTCTGCACGTCTACCACAACCAGACAACAGATTGGCCGGACAATCTATATTCAATTTTACAATAGAGACATTAATCCCACACTCCCATCATCCCATACTTAAAATAGAATTTTGAAATAAAAATAAAAATCAAAGCTCAACAACAAGCTCAGAGAGAAAGCAATCAACCCAAATCGGGAACACGTTCCAACTGGACCATCATATAATTCTATTTACTCTTAGCTTCCTACTTTTTCTAATCATAAAATAGAGTGGACTTTCGGACTTTTCTTTAGCTTTCTTCCTTCCTCTCATTAGGAAGTGGCAGGAGGAGGTGACTATTAGTCCGCTGAATGTGCGCTAACAGGAAATTACTCTCAAGTCTATAGACTTTGCAGTCATGCACCACCAAAATATACCAAATACCTCTCAGACTACTTTTCCTTTTCCCCGATAATTCCCATCGTGAAAAAAGCAGGTCTATTTTCCATTGAGCCTTAACTAACAGAAGTAAAGGATGCAAGCTAGGCCAGGCAGGGTGGCTCCGTTGTTCTCGTGAAATGTCGTGGGGGCAAATCGATGAGTAACTATTATATGGCTGGTGCCTGTCACCGCCCGTTACCACTACCACTTCTTAAGACTTTGGCTTAACTAACTCCAAACTCTGTTCCTTTCCCTCCAAACAAAACTTCCCTATGGAGGAACAAGATGCGATGACTTCCACTAATAGCTCACACAAGCTTCCAAACTCACCTTGAGTTCAACACCGCTAGACCTATACTTACTTTCATATAACAGTAATAATAATGACGAAGTATTAAGGAGTAAAGGATGAAGAAAGGGAAGAAAAAGTTACTTTCCCAAAAAAAAAAAAAAAACTTGAGCTGAGTGGCTGATTGGGGATAATAGCGGATGGATGGCCATTACTGAAGGAGTTGGAATGGGATTTCATTCCCTACTCTGGAAAACAACGAGTACGGACCATGATGATGACTGTGGACAAAGCCTCTGGAGGGTGACACGGACCATCACTGCCGTAGTATTAATGAGAATGGGGGGACAAGTGCCGGACAAGCTCTCAACTTTTCCAGCCGTAATTACAGATATGGGATGGGGGAAAAGGACTCGGACTATTTTGGGAAGATGACGGAGGATTTGAACGAAAACAAAAGTAAATAATATCATTTCCCCCCATCATATACCTCTTTTCATCATCATCCCCCCTCTCTATTGTTATCATTTTGCCTGAGAGTCGAGTCTAAAAATAGCTCTGATATTTTCCTTCACCTTTTCAATGGAAAATGCCAAGATTGACAGAAATGGACAGTATGAGGAATGAGGATAATGATGAGTTCCTTTTGTTTGAGCAGAGATAAGCACATGTTTCCCATTCTCACACCGCCACATCAAACAACAGGGCTATAACCTACCACCACTTTCTCCCCTTTTCCTAGAAACTCCCCTGCCACCGCCATTCTACAATGTCATACTGTGCATTGCTCCAAAATAACAAAAAAAAACGCTGTGATTGAGGTAGGGTAGTGACAGTGGAGAAAAAATAATGATTTGTAGCTCACCTTTCGAATCCATTTTTGCCAGCACAGCTCAAACTCGTTGATGTCTATTAGCCCATCCTACAAAACAAAATACAGCATACATGCATGAGCAGATTGCTAAATGAGACATTTCGTTTTATGGAAATTTAATTGAGTGAGTTACCTTGTTGATGTCAAATGTATCGAACATGTCTCGAAGTCTCTTGGGCTCCACAGGATATGGCTTGTCTCGCTCATTGCGGAACAAAGCTCGACATAACACAACGAACTCTGCATAGTTCAGGAAGCCATCCCTGGAGAATTGTAAAAACAAATGGAATGAATATTAGTTTAATTGAATTTCAGTTCCTTTATTATTACCAACAGCCATATCATCATCAACGTCAATAGTCTACAGAAGAAAAAAAACTCCGCAGTAACTAAGCTCAACTTAACTATATGATGATATGCCTATTCCGCTGAAGTAGGGAGGGATAACGATATGGCTTTATCATGACTATACTACGACGTTCCAGATCCAACCTAACCATCAGTATCGATCAAACATGGGGAAATTGAAAAGAAGGGAATTTGATTCTGTTTCCAGGTAAATACTGACTCCCTCACTACTACAACACATTTTCTCACAGTTGAACGACCACAATTTAAAATTGTAATTACTTAATAACAAAACACTTTACACAATTTAATCCTTTAAATTATTTTTTCTTAAATTCAACTTACCCGTCTCGATCAAATGAAGAGAAGCAGGTCTCCATAGACTCTGAGGGGGGAAACGACCCAGACTTTGTGTCCTCTCCTTGTTTGTGACCTGACGCCTCCAACTGAACAGTACTATTTGGATGATGACCAGAATCCTTGGTCGGAGCGGCACCTGCCTCAGCTTTCCCAGGAACCTGATCCACCACGGTAGCGGAGGAGGTTGTGTTGGAAGAGGAGGAGGACGCGGAGGACCCGTTCATACGCGAAGCCATTCCTAAACTGACAGGGTTCTTCAGGAAAACCAGCCCATTTACGCTGGAGTGCGACGAGGACTGCCTGTACGAGACACTACCACAGCCACCACCGCCACTACAGCTCCCGATCCAACTCAATAACGCCGCTCACAATCCCTTTCTGACTTTCCCTGTTCCAACAAGCGACTCGGACCTGCAATATAACAAAAAAAATAGTTGACTCTTGTTATTTCTCCTCTCAAGATATATAACCCAAGCAGCGTCATTCTTTCTACACTACTTTCTTAAACGGTAAAGTGGAGGGAGGCTCGGGCTCTGAGCTTGTGGGAGAAAACTGCTAACCTTGTCCTTGCTACGATAATTTCCCATCAAAAGTCATGACATGGGGTTGAGGCAGTAAAAATCTAAACTTTGCTCGTAAAAAATAATTTGTCTGACATCAAGTGAAACTGCAGTATTGAGCATTGAGCAATGCAGAAGAGATAAGCATCTAGGGATAGCTAATCGTTGGTGCAGTACAACTAGACATGATAGAAATAGACGAAATAGTTATGTTTTAATCACAACTTCCGCAGCATATGTAGATAGTCTAAATACTTTATGCCTCTCCTAATTTCAGCCAAACATTTAACCCTTCACCCTTCTTCAATGATTACATCACAATTTACTTGTCATCCCATTCCCCATCAGCTCACTTCCGTCATCCTTCCGCTGACATAAATCAAGCTTAATCACGGAACACAGTTTGACCTTTCCATTCCCTTGTCCCTCGAACAATTAGAAATTAGGAGCTCAAGTAAATAAAAGTAGTTTTGGCGAGAGTCAGGCAGTTTTACGCGTCATTAAAGCCCAGTCCAGTCCACAGTCAGTCGTCATTAAGGCTTCCTTCCAACTACTCAACTTTCGTCATGGACAAAAGCTCTGAGTGCGGAATGGGTTTGGAGTAGTCAAACAGCCTTTGCAGCGTCTGGAGACTCTCTCCTTCGTCCCGATTCATGACAATTCGCTGGAAGGTCACATTTTCAGTCGCATGTCCAAATACTCACTCTTTAGAAAATAGTAGCATTGTAAGTCATCATGACATGATAAAGTAAACAGCGGTTCCAAACCTCATCGTCAAGTCAACTTAATTGTTAACTAGTAAAAATAAATAGTAGATTGAAAATACAAGCAAATACAAATGAGAAATGAAGTATCAAAATAACAGCTTACCCCTTTCACCTAAACGTCTAAGCTGATGTCTCAATCTGTGCAACTGGAATAACATGAATCATTCTCAATTATCGTCAATCCTGATCCTGGCACTGCTAAAAACTGATAAGAAAAATAAAAATAAATGATGATAAGCCTACTATACTAGCTCTGTGATAACTTTGACTTTAGATAGGAAGAAGCCGGTAAAAATGATAAGATCCGCTACCATAAACCATTCAGCATCAAGTTGCCTCTGCGCTTTTGCATCACGCTATTTGAGATGGAGACGGGATGATCGGAGAAAGAGAAAAGTCCCCGACGAATGCCGACGCTCGCGCTCCTTCTCTCTCTTTCTGATTTGTATTTGTATTTATTGGTGATTGGGATTGGATTGGAGCACCTCAAATATCAGCTCATCATCTCATGAATAACTCCATCATTGTCACAGTAGCAGCTCAATCCTCAATCACTCCTTCATCATGCTCCATTCCCAATCAATGTCACAGGAATGAGCTCCGATTCATGATAGTCACGAACCCAGATAACCTCTTTCAAATCACAGTCAGACTATCAAAACAGAAAACAACAAAACAGTTCGCAAAAAATATTTGTAAACAAGTGCATTCTCCATGCATTGAAATCACCACAAAGCCCTTTAAATCCCATCCCATCCATGCTATCATGGGCCATGTACAGCCCCATGCTAGGAACAACAGTTTCGACTAGATTATTACTCAGGAGTATACCTTCCTTGGTTAACGAATAGGGATAGCTCCGCCTTTCAGGCTACAGATTCCTTGTTTCAACTGTGCCTAATGAATAGATGGAAAGGGATGGCAGGCTGTCTGGTTGTGCATCTGCAATGGAATGTAATGTGAGGAGGGATAGGGGTTTTTTAATGTGGGGAGGACCAGGACATTCCCCAAATCTGTGGACACAGCTGTGATGCTGCACACAATTAGCGAGATCAGCGTAAGTCCGTAACTTCCCAATTAAAACTCCCAATTTTAATTCTACAAAAACACAACTCAACTCAATCAGTTAAATCCTACTAATATACCTAATTGTTTACATCATTTAGTTTATTCGACTATTTAATCCCGCTCTCTGCTCCCACTCACTCCTCTCAAACCACAGTCAACATAGTCTGAACAGTTAACTTTTTAATCATCATTCGTAATTCATAATTGTCATTATCCAGTTATTTGCTAAGGCCAACGGGAAAGCAAAACTGCTCCGGGGTTGATCAGTCAGTGAGGAGAACAGTAATCTTTATTTTAGCTGGACAACTTGTAACAGGGATTTTATTATTACCAACTGACTAAATTAATTAAAATTTTAACTATTCCTTCTTTTCCATTTTTATTGCATTTATTCGAAACTAATAGTTATAGTTTTTACAAGGCGCAACTCTAGTTAAGTTTTGAAAAGAGGTCAAGTGTTCCTTTGAAAGTGAGGAGGAGTCTAAATGATAAATGGATGTATATTTTTGTTTTGTGCCAAGACGAGCAAGCGCATTGTTTTCAGTAATTTTTGGTGCTCATCAGTGAAAACTGACATGCTTTAAGGTTGTTTCAACTTACTCTACCAGTTTTTTAGATCGTTGTGTATATTTTTATTGTAATTTATTTTTAATTTAGGAACAGGGAGCAAACTTTTTAGGGGAATCGTAAGAAATCAGTTAGGTTAAGAAAACCGTTAATTATTTGTTAACTTGTAATTTTGCTAAAGCATACATAATTTAAAAGTCGTTAACCGACTATCCTTTTCTCTGTACACCAGCAAGTATTTTGAGGTTATGGTTGAGGACACTTCCATTGATAACGTTGACATTGGGAGTAATCAATTGAGTAAGAGTTAAGTCTAAGTTGTGCACTCATCTCGAAAGTAAATAGACAATTTTAATCAGAGAGAGGAGTTGTCCTGAGCGCTGGCAACTCAACCCCTGTGGCGACTGGATTTCGAATTTGGAACATTGTGCCTATCTGACACACGACCACCAATCACTCTACCAACTTGAGAAGGCGGAGGTAAGAGAACACTAATAATTATAATTACAATTAGGAATTCTAGTGACCAATATTTGATACATTTTTTTCATACCGTTAGTGTTTTCCCTAGTCGTTATTAGATTGATTTGGTTGATTGATAAGCAAAAATTAAGAAAATTTATCAAATGCTAAGTTTGCGTTGTTTGGAATGTAGAGAGACGCTGTCAGAATTTAAATGTCTAAATGTCAGAGTCAACTCGCTCGGGCTGAATTCTCTGTTTTGCAATGAGAGCTCAAGAAAGAGATGACATAATACACCTCAGTAGATAGGAATTGGACCATTCTAAAAACATGACAACTCCAACTTCATTAGCAAACTAACGCTTCCAGCGTCTCACATTACTTTAGCCTCCCATTCACAATTCTACTCTCCCAAAAGTTACACTAAAAACCCATAAATCCAACAACATTAGAGCAGAGCACTTTACTAAATTCCAGCTTCACTATGCACTGGCACTGGGTAGCTAATTTTTTGCAACAAAATACAAAATTATCATCTATCCCCTAACGGCCCTAACCACCTATTATATGAGTCTAGGAGGGACGTGTAATGGAGATAAGTTCCCATTAAGTAAATAATTGGTTAGTAGGTGAAAAAAGGAAAGGTAAACATTAGTCAAGGTGGAGTACAAAGTGTGGGTGGAGGAATCCGAGGATATGATTGTTAGTATGAGGTGAGATGAGGAGTTTCAGAGTGATGTGATCACTCCGTCGCACAAGCGTAGCAAACTAGCCCAAGCGTACGCTTAGCACTTTGGCTCACCTAAAAAGAGTTAGCGCAAAATAAAAGTCTGAAATAATAATTCAATTATTCATGACACGCATGACAATGCATTAAACTGAAATTGCAAATTAAAGCACGGGTGAGATCATCTCCTCATATCGTCTATCGTCCTTTTCATCATGTATTTGTATGTACAAATATATAAGTACTCATATTTGCAATAATTTTATGTTGCAAAAACGGAATAGATAGTGGAAGGCAGAATGATATTAATTTTGCTACAGCTTCTTCGTCATCATCTCAATTAAGAGTGGATTTAGGGAATATTAGTCAATTCTTAGTCTGAGACCTCCATCCCTCTGCCATTTCCATCCCATCCAATTTGTCTTTTTACTTGAGCAGAGAATATTTTGGCAGCGCCAGCGCCACTACTTACTGGCTCTTTCCTTTTGACATTGGCAAAAGTTGGAAGCATTTTTTCTAGATTTTTTTTTTCTCTATTTATTCTCCTCCTCCCTGTCAACTCTTTAAAGTTGTGGTGATATTGGCAATCCTGCCAGAACAAAATATGATCATGTTGGATGTATCTATGTTGACTTTGGCAAGGGGAGAGATAAAAAGGAAACAAATTCTGCAACTGCGCACACCTTCCCTTCCCCCACAGAAAATAAATATCTACAGAATAGAAAGAGAGAGAGAGAGAGATTAGATATGGCTCTGTTTTTACTCTGGCCTCTCAGTGTTAGTCATACAATTAGTTTAGCTTCCCAATAAATGATTTATTATGCATGGGCCATGCCACGCCACGGGGCTCTAAAGGTAACGTGTGGCTTATCTTGTTTGCAGTTGTTTGTCATTTGTGGTGAGGTGAGGAATTGAGGATGATGAGGGGAAGGATGAATTATTTAAATCAATGTGGATTTGGATGGATTGCATTGTGCGGCCTTCCTCTCTCGCTGATTTCATTGTGATTGGGGAAGTTGTTGTGGGAGTTGACGTCACAGCCTATTGTGGATTTTTGTTGTCGCTCTTAAATATTCATTGATTCCAGACCAGGCCCCAGTCAAAAACTCGAAACTTGCAAGCAGGAGCAGAAGTAGGAGCAGAAGGTCTGAAAAGCAGACAGTTTCCTTGTGTAATTTCCATTATTTGATGTCTGATAAGAGTTTTTGGAATATGGAAATGTGGATTTTCATGGAAAGAGATGTTGGGATGATAGATGATATATGGGAAATGGGATGCGAGTTATTAATATGAGGGCTCAGCCTCACTCCTCTGCTCCGATTAGGCCATTACAGAATTGGCGGTGGTGTGCTGGTGCTGTGAACATGGTGTAGTGGTAATCGTGTCGTCGGGTTCAGAGATTCAGATTCAGCCTGTCTTTGTCGTTCCTCCGAATTCACACTTTTTCTACGTGTTTCCCTTCTGCATTTGCCCTCTCTGCCAAAATTATTTCGCGTTGAGGAGGAAGGACACATCTTCATCATCATCTCATCTCTATATCGGTGGTGGCGCATGGCGCTGGCCCAGCTAATCCACCATTTCAAATATTTCCATTCAATCATATCAGAGCACAACAACACAACTCACAACTCATCTTAAACTATCCGATTATAGCTCTCATAGCCTGCCTGCCTGAGCTGTGCTCACTCACTTACTTTTAAAACAACATTCAAATGATTGGAAGCTGATAATTTGGGAATTAGAATAAGAACAATTTCTTGTTTTGAAGTTGGATTGGACGGATCTGGTTGAGAATGGTCAGGTGAGGTGGAGGTGAGATAACGTGTTAGGACGATATTTTGCTTCGCCGTGGCTAAATATTCATGAGCTGGTAGAGACGAGAGGAGAGCTGGCTGCTCATTCATAATCAATTAGCTTCTTTGTCGTCGCCTCTTGGATTGGGAAATGGACGGATTTGAAATAGAGATTTAGAGATGGCGTCTAAAAGCCAATTGCTAACACTAGAATAGAATGTCTCTTTCTAGACGCTGTGCTGGTTTTCTCTCTTGAGATTTGGGATTGTTGAAAAAGGTGGTGGAGTGCTAGAAGCTCAAATTTTCATCTCATTATCATAATGAGAGTCAGCGAGCAACAAATATTTATGTATGAAAGTTTTTCTCGTCATCACTCCTTCCTTCATTTCCCAAGCTTACAAGTTTGCAAGTTTTGTTTAGAAAAGTGGTGAATGTTTTGTGCGAGATGATGAGATAGGAAGACGTTTTGGAACTAAAGTATCCCCGGTTGGAAATTTATATAATCTCACCATTCACACCCGTCCCCAATCATTCCATTCTTGTTGTCAGAGCCCCACTCAAAAGCCATGAAATGAACGAAATGTAGTAAATGGTTAGTTTTAAAATAACTGTTTTATTGACTTGATCCAGACAAAGTTTTAATATTGGATGGGAGCTGAATGAGTGATTGTTAACTGTTTCTAGTCATTTGTCATGGTTTGACATTGTTTTGGAGTGATCTCGAAAGTGGAGTGGAGTATTTTTTTGGAAGTTGATCCAACGCATATATTCGAGATGAATACGCTAACCTCGCTCTCGTGCGGCAATGTGCTCAGCTTTAAGTCGAAAAGTAGACGACCTGGATCTGGATCATCCCGCCTTAAAAGTGCGTCTTATTGAAAGAGAGAAAAAGTTAATTTCGTAATTCATGAAAAATAATAAAAAATGAAATACAAAACAATATGAAACTAGCTTTTTTATAGGGTTGATTTACGTCATCAATTATGGCGCTAGATTAGCTCGGAATTAATGGAGGAATACCTGTCAATGACCATGAGTTTTAGTTAATTTGTTTTGATAAAACCTTGATTACACTTTTTATGGAGCGGCAGAATCTTTGTCTCACCAGTAATAATAATAATGATCTGATCTCAATTGACACTAAATCTCAAATGAGAGTGAGGAATGTGGAGTAAAAAATGGAGTGATAAAATGAGATTGGCAACATCTTTTGTTCAGGGTTATGGCGTAATATGGGAAATGTTGAAATGATACAGCTTTGTTGATTTCGGGTAGGATTGTTCTAAGGTTGATTCTCTTGTGGTTGATGAGTTGCTAAGCAGCAGTTAGATAGGCAGGGTTAGAATCTTAGAATTTGGTTTGGAAAATGTTTTTGCAGAAACTTTTCCCCATGTTTAACTTTGATGGGACTTCCTCTCTGAGGAATCGTGGAGGTAATCTGAGGGGCTGGCATGATGGTGGGGAGATGTTGGAGCAGAATGTCTTGTGTAAAGTTGAGTATCTTCAGTTTATTTTTTTCCAACTCATGGGTTATGTTTGTTTGTTTTATTTTAGATGCGGGTATGACCGCAGCGGAAAAAGAGGGACCCCATCGGAAGCCAGCATCAGATCGAAAGAACGGACTTGGAGTACCTGGAGGCCCACTTCGACTTTTCTCCTCAGCCTCAAGCTCTGCAGTAGTGGACTCGTCGGACTATCCACCGCCGTCAGCATCAGGAGCGGGCGGAATGATGATGCAGCAGCAGCAGCCTACTTCAACCACCTCACCCAGTCACATGAATCCCAGCTCGAGTGGTGGCGGAGCACCTTCCCCTTCAGCAGATGGGAATACGTCGTCCATAGGAGGTGGTGCGGGGGGAAGCATTCAGCAGCAGTCCCTCTTCCACCAACGGCCCAACCTCCTCGCTAATCCCCAGTGTAGCGTGAGATTCAGCGGACACACGCTGGACAAGGCGACCAAGGCGAAAGTCACGTTGGAGAATTACTACAGCAATCTGATAGCGCAACATTTGGAGCGACAACAGCGTCTGGCGAGGCTGGAAGAGAGTTTGAAGGGACTGTCGGAGGAGCAAAAGGAGCAAAAGAGGAACCAGCATAATCAGAGGGAAACGGAATTTTTAAGATTGAAACGAGCCAGGCTTGGGGTGGAGGACTTTGAAGCACTCAAAGTAATCGGAAAGGGGGCTTTTGGGGAGGTCCGACTGGTACAGAAGAAGGACACGGGTCATGTGTACGCAATGAAGATACTGAGAAAGGCTGACATGTTGGAGAAGGAGCAGGTGGCTCATGTGCGAGCGGAGAGGGATATCCTCGTGGAGGCAGATCATCAGTGGGTGGTAAAAATGTATTACAGCTTCCAGGATCCTATAAACCTCTATCTGATAATGGAGTTCCTTCCGGGTGGGGACATGATGACGTTGCTAATGAAGAAGGACACATTATCCGAGGAATGTACACAGTTCTACATTGCGGAAACCGCCCTCGCAATCCATTCCATTCATAGACTCGGCTTCATTCACAGGGACATCAAGCCGGACAACCTACTGCTGGACGCCCGGGGTCACATCAAGCTGAGTGATTTTGGGCTGTGTACGGGACTCAAGAAAAGTCATCGGACAGAGTTTTACAGAGATCTGAGTCAGGCGAAACCGAGTGACTTTGCGGGAAACTGGAGTCCAATGGATAGCAAAAGGAGGGCAGAGAGCTGGAAGAAAAATAGGAGGGCGCTGGCCTACTCCACTGTTGGAACGCCGGACTATATCGCTCCGGAAGTGTTCCTACAGACGGGCTACGGTGCTGCCTGCGACTGGTGGAGTTTGGGGGTAATCATGTACGAGATGCTGATCGGGTTCCCACCCTTCTGCAGCGAGAATCCGCAAGAGACTTACAGGAAGGTCATGAACTGGAGGGAAACACTCACCTTCCCACCTGAAGTCCCCATTTCAGAGGATGCGAAGAATGCCATTCTTCGGTGAGTTTTAGGAATTGCCAAAATCGGCTTCTTGAGTCAAACCTCACTTTTATCATTTATTGTCCTATCGGAAATCGGATTAGTGATTATCTCAGTTTTACATGTTTTGTTCTTGTTTTTTTTTTGCATTTAGTTTCTGCTGTGAGGCAGACCGACGCTTAGGAAGTCAGCAGGGTATTGAAGACTTGAAAGGAATCCCTTTCTTCAAAGGCGTGGACTGGGAACACATTCGCGAGCGACCCGCAGCCATCCCTGTGACGGTGAAGAGCATAGATGATACCTCCAACTTTGATGAGTTCCCGGATGTGGATCTCAGAATACGTAGGTTTCAGTCCACCCTGAGTAATCATCCCACAAGCAAATCATATTATCCCTCTAGTCAAGCTAATTCCAATAAATTATCCAATTCTTTGCTTACAGCAGCGCCTGGAAAAGAGCTGAAAGAAGGGGAAGGGGCATATAACGACTGGGTCTTCATCAACTACACCTTCAAGCGATTCGAAGGGCTTACTCAACGTGGTCATATTCCTAAGAATAAGTGAAAATCAGACCCCCGTGACCCCCTCCTCATATACTGATATCTATCCACCTAAGTTCTTTTTTAATTAGGGAAACAAAGCAGCCATATTAAACTATTACATAGTAGTCGTGTCTCCGAGTCCCGTCACCATATATATTTAACAAAAACAACAACAACTCCAACACTGGAATCATCATCACAGCAATCACCGCTTTCCAAATATGCACCTGTAAGCTACCTGTTATGGGTTGACAGTTGACAATGCTACCAGTTGTTCGAAAGGGGATTTTCTTGCAACGGAAACGGAAAGTGCGTCGTGTGATCCAACGTCGTCCTCGTCGTCGCCAGCTAATTTACAGTCCTATCCACATATGCTTTTTTAAGTAATACATAGCTAGTGTTTAAGCGTATATTTGTATTGTACTGACTTTTCAATTTTAACTTGTAATCATCATGAGTAAAAAAAAAAAAGTATCATCACGGTTTTTTGTCGCTCTTTTAAATGTTGAGATGAGGAATAAAGGAATACTACAGCATAATAGTTAACGTAACGGAATAATTGCGAGTACAAAGATATACTTTATTCTTATGCTTAAGTTCAATTAGCATTAGTATCATCGGAATTCACTGAAATCACGGAAATCAAGGAATTTGTGGGCACAGGTGGTACGTCGTCTGCCGCGTTGTAAGCGAAGCTGTCTATCAGATTGGCGAATTCCTGGCGAGAGTGATCCAGTTGAGCAAGCACTTCCTGTCAATTCAAACAGACCATTTCTTCAGTTAGAAAGGTACATCATTCCTAATAGTATTTACATACAACAAATGGATGGAGAATGAAGCTCTGATGGAGCTGTTAAGTTACCTTGCTGTGCACAACGTCCCCTTGAGTCTTGCAGCCAACGTAGAGCTCATCAAGGGATTTCCGCAAGTCCCCCAGAACCAACCTCCAATAGCGTGAGCTGGGATCATCTGGGTCGATGGTTTCTGAAATTGATTAAAAGTCAATTAATTATCTCCATCTTCTGCACCATTTCATGAGTCAACAGCTAAACGAGCAGGTAGTAAATACAGGCAATTTACTTACCCCTCCAGGTTGGTGCAGGAGGAGCCGACTTGGAACGGCATCTCATTTTGCCCGTGCCCTTCCTCCCCAGACTTCGACCACGATCTTTTGGTCCATCTCCGGCAGCACCAAGATCTTCGGATGAACCTGCAACATTATTTTTTGAGCAAAACAAAATGCAATCATAAATTTAAAATTTAAATTCACAATTTATAATCTACAATTCGGGATTCTAATTCTAAAAAGAGGAATTTTAAAGAGTGATGGTGACGACACCACAGCTGATCGCGAGTCCCTTCAATTGATACGTTATTAAAATTGTCAATTATATAACTGCAACAGTTTTAGTTCATAAGACGTACTTTGACGAGCTGACTCCAATTGCGCCTTCCTGGCAGCCCTCATTCGCTGAATAGAAAGCTTCTTCTTGTTCTTATTCTTTCCCATTTTGCTCACGATGATCCAGACGCCTTTGACCTTGGCACTTATCCTTTCCACCTGCTCACGTACTTACACTTCTGGCAATTAAATCAACAAAGCAACAATTAAGTAAAGCCTGAACAGATGACTAACTTTACTCCACCCCCGCTCTCGTCAAAATTAGAAAGCAAACAAATTTAAGTATGTAATGCTTCATTAAAATACTCAACTCTTACCTTTTCCCAGTCAGACAAACAGGGATTTTTAACGGCTCACGTAACGTAACGGTAGGAATTAATGCGACTCTTGAATCCCCGTTTGCTTCCGTTCCACCGCACCAAACAGCCGACACCAGGATGAGAAGCCAAACAAACAATTCTGCACAAAGACAAACAAAGTAGCAAATAAAGAAAGGAATGAGAGTAACCCACCCTTCTTGTCACCCCACCAACACCACCTCAATCTTAACTCAGCTGTTTACCACCAGATGGGTCAGCTGTCTGCAAACTGCTGAATGCAGCTGGGTCTGAGACAATCTTACCCCTATTCTCAAACAACCCCTGTCTAATGAAAGCGTTGATGTTGCAGCTAGTTATATATAATTACCTGTCTTTTGGCACCTGGGGAAATCGTCGATCGAATAAATACTGAAGGAACAATATAATATGAATGGCGATTGTAATAACGAATTGGTATAAGATGTAAAGTGTAAAGGGGAGATGAAATTGAGATGAGAACGTATCACCTACAAAGCAACAGGTGACAGACAGGCAGATAGAAATGGGCTAAACTAACTTCCACTGCATAACACCTCTAACTAACTAACTAACTAACTAACACCCGAATTAAAAAGCATCAGAGAGATTTAGATGCACTTAATTAACTTGCTAATTGTTATTTTCGATTAAGAAAAATCTAGATTAATAAAAAAAATAAAAGAATGCGTAGCTGGCTACTTACTTAATTGACTGCCAATAATAAAATGAATGAGCTGGCTGAGAGCTGACTAAAAAAACTAATGAATGACTACTCATGAAAAACAAAGCAGATGATATTTAACTATGATTAAGAATAAAGGACTCTAGTTTTAATTTAATTTTTACATACTTTCCCCCTGATTTTGGAAGAAGATGGATTTTAAGATGATTTATATTTTTAGCTGGATGGGGATGGGTCGGATTCATCGTAGCTGGGTGCAGATGCAGCTGTATTTTGTATTTTTCGCATCTCTCCCTCACTATCCATCCAGGTTTTATTTTAAAATACTTTTTAAAAACTTTTGACTTACGTTTACGACGGATGAGGAACGATAAGGAATGAAGGTTGAATGACTAATTAAACACTAATTGTTGAGGTGTAAAGGTTTAAGTTAATAAAATGGGGCTCAGCCTCACCAGTTACCAGTCAATCACTGGTCAGCAGGGTTCAGGAATGAAGCTGAACTTTGAAAGAGGAGTGAAAGGAGAGAGAGTTGAGAAGAGAAAAGAAAAGAAGAGAAAAGAAAGAGAAAGAGGAGAGGACACTTTTTCACATTTTCCACTTTGAAAATGAGAGAAGCAGCGAATGAACTTTCCTCAGCCTCGGCTTTCCCAAATTTCTCAAAAGAGCAGAGCAGCAAGGAAGAAGAAAGCGGAAAAGCATAGCCAGAACGGCTCTAGCTTTGCTTCAGTCTAGCTTTGCTATATCTGGGGTGCGCTGTGCGCTGCAAGAGTCCAGCAGATAAGCAAATGAGTAAATACGCCCGCATTAGCTGCTCATACCTGGCCCATGCTAAGTGGCTAAGTGGCATAGCCTGATTGGGGTAGACAGAAGATGAGAAATGAGAATTGAGAATTGAGAAGGAGTAAACAGGGAGAAGGGAGTGGGGCAAGTTGAGAGGATTCACTTTCCTTTGTTCTTCTTCCGCATCGACTTAATTCGACTTTCCCATCAACAGTTTTCATATGGAATATTTACCCAGCGACTAATGGAAGATCCTATTTGCTATTTGCAACAACGCTACACAGCAGCTAGACTATGAGAGCCGATTAAAGTTAAATACAACCTAAAACACTCCACATGTTGAATGCCATTAAGGTATTTTGAATGATTTGATGTCATATTTAAACGTAATTTTTATCTCCAACAGTAATATATAATTTTAATATTAATACTGATTATAGATTATGAATTATGATTAATTAACATCATTAAAAACATAGATTTACTTTAAGATAAGAAGGCTGGAAAGGCAGGTCTCACATTTAGGTAGAGATACTGAAGAAGAAATAGGAATAGGCCAGCACAAGATCGGATGAGTGCGACAGGTCCAGCGAGCTCAAACTTTAGCATACGTCATGGAAATCTGTCCAGCGAAAGCTAACAGGGAAGCCAACAAGATTGGTAAGGAATCATATAATTGCATGGGGAGTAAGCCATGATAGCCGACGCAAGTTCTCCGATAAGCTCCGAGGCCAATATGATAGCTGAAAAGTGGATCTTGCGGCGTTGCCTCGTTGATATGTTAATAAGAGCTGAGCATACTAGGGTGCCGCAAGCATAGCCACTCCCAACTAGGACCCCCTTTTCAATTCCGTTTCCAGTTAAGATGTTAAGATTGGTGGCCCTGCTACGATCACAACAGAGTCCGGCAATGATGGTGGAAAAAATACCACAGCTTTCTCCGAGGAGAAAGTGAGCGAGAATGGAGGCCACGCAGCGCAGATTATGACGGATGTATCCCCGGCAGTTAAATTTTGGAGATCTCCAATCCTGCTCCTACCACTCCTCACCCCAACAACAAAAGCCAAGTTTTCCAGCCCCCCTTTGTAAAAGTCGGCGTGGATAGCGTTGGTGGTTACTTGTTGTAAGACTCACTGAGTCACTTGCGGTTGCGAATAGATGCCACAGAGGACAGGGAATTGCAAGGGGGGATGTTACCGCCTGCCTTCAAAAGGAACCTCCAACAAGGTCGAAATCAAAGTCTTTCAGACATTTTACAATGATCACCACCATAGAGAAGCAAAGACTTGCTGATAAAGTGAGGACCATCCCAAGGTATCTACTATATCCTGTGTTGGGTGATACCCGATTTTGATGAATGTGTCTGTCATTTCTCCTTATCTTGAGCCGTAGGATATGTACATCCCTGCAGTCGAACCTTTCGTAAAAGCCTTGAAACCCTTCTGGTTTGGGAAAGGAGAACCACAAAAGTTGTTGTAGAAATTTGATAATTTTTTATTAGGAAACTTTTTTCCGCAGATAGAGATGTTTGTCAACTCTCTGGTTTCAAGTTGGCATTGAGGTATTGAGTCATTCTGAGTAATGTTTACAGCCTCACCCCTAATTCATCATTGTTCTCTCTGATGGGATGAAGAAACTCGGCTAGAGTTACAACATTGTCCATTTAGTATTTGCAATAAAAATCGAAATAGTCTGATCTGATCCAAATAAAATTTTATTCCTTTCATTTAAATGCCAGATTTTATTGAAGGCTATGCTCCCGAGGAAAGCAATTCTGGAAAATACATGCTTTTGAGTATAGTTCGTCTGTGCTAATAATAAATGCTTGCAGTCAATTAAAGTTGAATATGCTTAATAATATAGTTGTATGCAGTTCTAATTCATTCATGCATTTTACCAAAATGATGGCAATTTTCTTTGTCCAGGATAACCATTACTGAGCGGAGACTATAGGTGAAGCAATGCATGAAATATAGAGTTGGTAATAATTAAATAAATTAAATAATACACAACCTTTAAGCAATCCAATCAATCAATCAAACTCAATTTTGCGTATGCTTTAATCATTTTAAATTATTTGTCAAGTAAATATTCCATCTATTTGAAAATATTTTTTTTCTGGGTAACCCTTTGTCTCCAAGTCGAAAGAGTAGTATCGGTGAGATTCCCAGGAGGCGTACAATATAAATCTCCAGTTCCACCGCCAAAAATTTTTTTGGTGGTGGAAAGTTTACATGGTTAGGTTATATGACGGTGGTTTTCAAACTTTTTTCCGACGGTGGACCCACGTCAATTTTTTGGAAATTGGGATCTTTTTGGCTCTTTTGATGCCCACTTGCTCTCTGGCAACCTCTGAAACTGAAAAGGACGGTGAAAAGTTGGTGGCGCAATTAGGCTGTGAGAGGGGACGCTCGTTTGTTTTGATTTTTCTTATGGAAAAAGCCAAGTAGTACCTGACCAAGTGTGTGCCTGATCCGTATTGAGGGCTTCTGAACAGCTTCAAAGTTGTGGTGTATGGAGTTTTTGCTGTTCGCACGTGATAACATAAAAAGGATGATGGAAGCCTCCAAAGTGGTATTTTTAATTAATTTAAAACAAACACATTAATACTATTGCAAAGTATTTACTTATAACAAGCATGTATGTATTTGTGTTTTGGGCATTTTTTGCAGAGCATGGCTGAGCTCCGGAACGTGGTTAGAAGTTGGATGGATCAAGACGCTTGGCATTTGTTTGTGATTGTAAATGAGCAGACGTATTTCGAAACAGATAGTGAAATACAATGCATGATTGTAGAAAAACCGGGATCTTTTGCAATCTGCAAAAACTTTGCAAAAAATTTGCACATTATTGGACTCAAAAGGTTGATTTGGTGCGATTTCAATCCATATCCTCCTCATTCAAGACAAACAAGCATGAATGATGCCTACGAAAGGATGACACTATCAGCATTCATTAAGTTGCTTGCTATCGCTGAGTATAACGGAAGGTATGGTGATTAAGTGTTCTACCTTGTGACATTATATGTCTCATGTAATGTGAATAAGGTCTAATGACAATACGTTACAGTGTAATTTCTCTTAAATGTTTCAGAAGGTTCATTGAACTGACTCCTGGTGGAACCAGCCTGTCACTTTACTTCCCTGTACCAATGCTGTTTATAGTCAAGAGGCCAATAGGACACCTGGTGGATGAGTTTTGCTATCCGGATAACATGCCTCCAGAGTTGGCTCAAGCTTTCCGCAACGCCCGAGCAGTTGAAGTAATGGAGGATGTCCCATGCTTGGCTGGAACTGAGAAGGAGGGGGTTAAAACAACCTAATTGGGCTAGTTCGGAATGATCTAAAGCCTTTTTCATAATGTTTTTTATGAAAATATAGATAGGGAAATCTGATTGTAATTTTCTTAGAATTTAGCGTGTGCAACTTAATGAAATTTTGTTACTAAGACTATTATTGATTCTTTCCTTTGTTCACATCTGTCTATTTTTCTGTATTTTTCTGTATGTATTATCTAGTTTTAGACAGGAAAATGATATCTAGAGTATAATTTGAATTTGGCAAGTTTTGAATTGTATGTGCAAATGGAAAGCGGAGCATGGATTTTGGCGAATTTTGGATTTGGAGATGCTTCCCGTTTTGACGGTGCACATAACATGACCTGATCTGCATTGAGAGGGAAAGAATGGATTGTAAAAATGTGTAATGAAAATGATTGATCAATGGATTTTACTTAAAGCTTAGTAAAGTGTGTTAAAGTCAATAAATGTTGAAATTTAATTGCTAAACAGCTTGTGTTGATTATTGAATTGATAGGTTTTGATTTCTATAAGGATTTCATTAGATATTGAACCATAACTCTAAGGCGCTCATTTATCATTCGACCCTTTTAACAGATATACAGACATACATTTATGAATTTTCCGAAATTAAAAGACATATTCTGAATACTAACCAAACTAACCTCACCAAATCTTGGTAAAACTTCAACTCATCTTTTCATCTCATCTATCATCTTGGAGAAAACTAAATCATCTTTCATCGTTGACTAAAGCATAAATCATCTTCCATTTCATCTTAAAAAATTCCTTTTCCCAACTCTGTATGGCAGTCGTATATTTATTGAAGCTGATCTAACATACTCTTTCGTTCTGCATTTTACATTTTATGAATTCAGAAAAAACTTAGAATGCCACGTTTCTACAGACTCCTGCAAACGAATCTGTCCCTTGTATGTATCATTGGCAGGCTGATCCGGCTGAACAAGGTCAATCATATCTGAGCAGTGTATCTACATAAAAAGGGGGGAAAAGAGCTAACCACTTGTAACTAACTCAGCTGTTTATGGAAATTTTGAAATTCTAATGTGTGGGTTGTATTCCCCACCTTCGATTACCTCTACATACCGAGTTTCAGCCAAATCGGTGATGGTCAGATATCAGCTGATACATAAGTCAGCTGTTTATGTAAATTTTAAAATTCTAATATGTGGGTTGTGTTCCCCATCCTCGACTACATAAGTATACCGAGTTTCATCTAAATCGGTGATGGTCAGAAATCAGCTGATTAATCAGCTGTGTGGTCAATTAAAAAAATATTAGTTTGAAAACGGCTGGTTGGCTTTCTCTGTAGACATTTCATGTTTAAATCCCATCAATAAATGAAGCAAAAAAATAACGCTCCAACCTGGGATCGAAGTCGCAACGGCCTCCACCAAAATCGGAACGCTTAGACATGGTAACAGGAAAATCACTCCTTAACGTATTATATCTAGTAAGATACATGAGGACAGAGAATATTGAGGTCTGTTTGAGGTTGTCACTGATAGCATGCCTCATTCAACGAAAGGAAGCGAGACATGGAAAGTGAGTGAAAGTGGGACATATTTCTCCGCATTCTTGGCATATTTATGAGATGAGCTATGAAAATACGGTTGCTTACGTGTTCGTGGTTGGTTGGGTTAGCTGACATTTCTACATCATCATAATGTCATAATGTCATAAACTCATAAACATACCAGTAAGTACCTTTCCATTTCATCATTTTGTCATCAAGTCGTCCTTTTCAGCCTTCAACTGCAATAACTGCATAGCGTTGTCCTTAAAAGAGGCATGATTGGGTAAAAAATGATTTGCTCATTCCGCCATCCATGGATGTCCTTAATATTGAATTTATCAACAAACAAATTTTCTCCAATGTGTATTACCAATCTGGATATGGCATTGACCGTCAAAATAATTAATCCATTATCTTTCTCCCCTTCTAAAGGTCAATGATGAGGAAATGCTATTGTAGTTGACATGCCTTGCATCACAAAATCCTTGCTCATTTACTACTTTTGTGCAATGTTCAAAAAAGCATTTCGACACAAATAACTGGAGCTATACAAAGGAGGGGATGACGGCTAATGTTGCTAATGTTAAGTTCCCGTATAAATACAGGAGACGCTAACCATTATAATTGTAGTCGGATTTTACTCTCAACTTAGCTGACAATCAAAAATAGCTCCTTCGCTCCAAACCCTGCTCAACCTCAGACTTGCCTGTCCACCCTGACCAACGCTGCTCAGAAATGAACTCAAAGATGTTCCTAACTTCCCTCTTCACTCTCCTACTCGTCCACATTAGCCGTAAGAATTCAGAAGATTTGACGAGAAGCGTTCCAATTCCAAGCTAACTCGATTAAGAAAGCTAATTTGTTTCTATTTCTATTGTACAGTTCAACAGCGCGCGAAATGGGAGGCCTGTCGGGTTCTTTGCGGCGGTAGCGACGAGGGCCCTATCATATCATCCTCGGAGGAGGATGAATCCCCTGAATACGGGCCACCCATTGCCATGCCTATGATGGGTGGCCGCTGGGGACGGCCAAGCAGACCACGGTGAGTCGCCATAATCCAGGGGGAGTTGTGCATATTTTGGGCGTTTCATGTGTGGGGATTAACTTTATGATTGATCTGCGAATTTATAGTTTTGGACCTCCACCAATCCGTAGCAATGACTGGAGACTAACGAGTGCGAACACAAGACTCATCCCACAGTCCTCTCGACCTTCACCAGGATCTCGATGGGGTTATGGATATGGTCGAAAATGAATGAGCGACACCAACACCAATTTCCACTCTTCCTGCATCAAAAACCTCTTCTATACAATCTTAAATGTTAATCTGTGTATAAAAATGTGAAATATTAGTAATAAATCGGGGTGTCCACATCCCAACTGTTCGTCTCACTCAGCCTGTTGCATTTAATTAACTGTACTCTCCTCTCTGGCATCTATGTATACCTTAATTACGTGAATGGTGTGAACGATCCGGGTGTCCGATGTAACCTTTTTAGAAAAGTTTAAATTAAAGGCCGTTGCATAGGGTTAGGATTGGCCGATTGACTTGAAATTTGGTAGGGTGGTAAACTTTACTTTAGGGGTATTTGGTTACATGACTTCCAAATTTGCACTTGATAACCATGGAACCAATTAAGCTAGGTTAGGTTGAGATGTGAAAAACAATATGCGTTCAGGTGAAAGGGGTAGGTTAGATCTAGAGTGTGCTACGCAGTCTCGTTCTCCTAAATGGAGTGTCAGAATTGTGCAAGCATTTTTGGGGCATGCTAAGATAGATAGAAATCGGTACGCATTGAGCGAATATGAATGGCTGATGCCAATTTGGACTAAACTTGACCTCACTTTACATATTAGTTGAGATGGCATCAAAAAAAGTTGGACAATTACACTGAAAATTAAATTACTTTAGAAATTATAACCTAACCAAACCAATTCGGTCACTGCTTCACATTCAATTTCTTCTTATCTTCGTACACTTTTTTTTAATGGGCTACTTATTTCTTTATTGTGATGAAGCATAGTAAACAGAATATGTACATTAAAATGAGCTTAAAAGTGGGCAAAGTTGTTCTTTTATTCCGTATTAGATGGAGTGGCATGAACGGTGGTTGGGTTGATCAAGGTCGTGAACTTGATGGTGCATATTATGGGCTAAGGAGGAGTTATATTTACAAACAATTAGATTTTGCTTACATACTTCATCTCTCAATACTATCCTCACCGATAAATCTGTTTGTTTGCTCTTGTGTAGGATGTCATTAGATTATGTAAATATTTATATTTTAATTCTAATTTTATACAGTTATACATACATACATAAGCCCAGCTCATTCAACCTTTTCTGCAGCTTAACATTGGATTGATCATGTTCATATTAGATGAGTATTATTCTTTGAAATAAACAGTCCATCGTACACTCTGACCTTATTTCAGCCATAAACAATCAGACGGCTAAATTTATCCAATCCTTCAGGAATGAAATCAAAAGCAAACTTCGTTGGATTCAGTATGAAATGTTGGAATTGGAAACTGAGGGCCTTTTTTCCCTAATTTTACAATAAACCAATTTTAAATTCCGTTTCATGACACAAATCAATGCAGGAAAATTCATAGACCGCCGCTAGCTAAAAAAACGCTAAAAATTTTTGAATGGAGAGTATTGAAATTGAAATTCCCTTAAGCTCTTGATGACCATCAATCATTAGATTTGTAAAGATACTTTGGAAGACGTGTTTAGCGGAAAAGTGCTTGGAAGTGGTCATAGACAAGGAAAAGCACTTTTTCCAAGCTGATCCCTTTCCTCATTTTCTGTTTTATCTCATACCGTACCACTTTGGGAAAGAGTTGCCTACTGAGGCTCTCGTGAAAAGGCTACTCAGACTTCGTGCTTGTCTGGGATTTGTGAGCCTTGAAGGGTCATGTCCAAGACACTTTTTTGCTGGGTACTGAGTAGACATGTCGAATGAACATTGTCCAGATCTGAAGTCAAAGCCTTTCATAAAACCAAAAGCGACAGAGACACTTGATCTTCTTCTAGCTAGCTTCCTTCCCAAATCCCAACACCCTCATCTCGTCTCTAAGCCAGTGGTTCTTGGTGCGTACGCAACAGCTATTTAAACTACACCATTTTTTAACACATCTGTCACTCCACTTACTTTCCTGCATTTTCATCTATTCTTTCTTTTCAGATGAAATCCTAGGCCTTGGCATGTAAGAATTTGAAACATATCACCCTTTCACCCTGACCATTTACATGATTTTTACACTTTTCCAGTAAATCAGGCTTTCCCAATCTTAAACTGAACCCTTATGTTGGCAAATGGCTCAATCTCCCATCCATTTTATATTGATATGCGTTTTATAGTAGCAAAAATAGTATTTTCAACTCACTCAACCGGTAAAAAAAGGGAATGTGATGGCGATGGGCAGTAAGCAATGAACGTTTTCTTGACTGGCTCATGTCTAGGTATTCCCATGAATTTGATTTGCAGATTGCAGAAAATGCCCAAATAGTGACCAAAACTGTCCCTTGTGTTTACATCTGATTTTTTTCCTTCTGCTTGCTGGTAAGATAAAGATAAGCAAATTAAAGCTATCCGCACAACACAAGTTTAGTTAAATGCTATAGCTTCATTTATCAGGCGACTGCATATCAATTTATCAGCTTTCTCTTGATCTGATAAGATAAGCAACAAGCGTCAGCCTTGAGCAGAGGACATATAAATATGAATTCATTCATGCCAGTGTATCAGCAGATAAAGTGGTTTTAATCCCAAACAATCGTAAGTAACGGGCGGTTATGGTATGATCATGACCAGCACAACTGAATACTGAATACAGCCGCTTTGCCCTCTAATCCCACAGAATTCACAATTCCAGAATATGGGATGGAGCAGTCCAGCAGTCATAAATTCTTGGGGTAGCCAAGCCACTAGCTGGAGATAGAACAGACACTTTTTTTCCAACCTTTGCACTGATTTCGACAGTTTTCATGCGCATATGATAAATTACAATTGAAATGTATCGCGATTTTTTTAAAATAAATCCATACTCCAAAGATCGAATAAATGCATTCAGGACGATTTTTTAATATAGGTTGGCAACATTAATTAGCAATTAACTGTTACTATCCAGTATTCATCTAGAGTGAAGGGAAAACTGCTTTAGTGTTAGATTAAACGATGGCATTGTTTTTATTTTTTATTTTTTATTTAAATCCCTCTACCGTCCACAAATCCCATAAACTGCCTAAATCAGATCATGTCTTGAAATTCAAAATGGGAAAAAGCCGATATTTTGGAAAGGATACAAAGCCTTTGTGTATGGAACAACCTGACAAGGCATTAAATCATCCAACGACGAACCTTCCACCGATGACTGGGGGAGCTCACATTCACATCTTTTCCAGAAGCAAACTACCAGAAATCGTTAAACGAGTCTCTGTCTTAACATGAGAGATGAGAGGACTGGAGTCGTCTCCTCCAACTCCACCACCACCGCCACCATCATCATCATCATCATCCATCGAACAAGCGGTATTAGTTACATTGGAAATGGGATTGAAGTAAAAACTCCTGTTCCCTCCTCACTCCCAGTCCTGATCTCAGCTCTCTTCAATTTCTCAGATCCGGATCCGATTCCATAATATTGCTCAGAGCAAAGAAAAAAGGAAAATGTTTCTTTCCCGAAAGAAAACAGGAGACAAGACAACTCGAGAAGGAAAAAAAAATGGGAAGATGTAACCATGTTCAATGTTCAACAACTCGATCCAGAACATTTCCGAGCTTTAAAAAAACGGTGTGTAGTTATTAGTCCACCGGGAGTGATTCCCTTTTAAAGTGATCCGCATCCCGAGGTTGACAAGCAGAAGTAGCGCTAAATTAGGAGGAAAATACGAGCTACACCTTTTCCCCTCCCATTACTCTCAAACCTTTCAAAGACAAGTCACGTAAAAACGGCTGAAGCGACTCGGCTTCCCTTCCTCTCTATTATGCTAATTCCCTTTATTTGTCGCTCCATTAGGGAGGAAGACAAGCGGGAGGATATTTTCTTCATTCTGATATGCCAGCATAATAAAATGTGCATAATTAGCGTGGATATCTCCAAGATTTATTGATTTCCGGTCAACATTAAATTGACGGGGTAATTAGGGAGTGTGTAATGGGAGGAGTGTGGTAGGATTTTTAATAAAATGATTCCTGATTGGATTTATGCTCGATCATTCCCTTTCCGTTTACTCAGTTCTGTGTACTGGCGGTTTTTTAAAGAGCTAAGAAGGTAATAGTGCGAGCTGAGCTTTTCGTCAGCCCGTGAAATGGCTGTGGATTGGATTGTGAACTTGGGCTAGTAGAAGAATGATGAAGTGGGAACAGCTGGAGTAATTGAATGGTTCGGGAAGCATTAAATTTAGTCATGAATATATTTTTTCTCACTAATTTATACGGGTTTAAGCTGTTGTTGGGCTGGTTGGTTGTTGTCAGCATCCCAGTTTTTTTTTCTTCCTTCCCTTCCTCAAGCTACTATCATATCTCATCTTGGAAGAAACAGCGTCGCAGGTGGATTGAACTGAAACACGCTCTAAATTCATCGGATTGAGCGGAACTGTCACCAGCTCATGTCTCATTCACCATTTCCCACTGCCACCTCCGAAAATATTGGTCTTCCCGAGATTTGTTCGCAATTCGGAGTGTAACGCGCCGAAATAAAGATAATTTATTTAGGAGAAAAAAATCTCTTCAAAATAAATCCCATCCCTAGTCAATTTACCCCAGCCTTTTTCTCTCATTTATTTTTCGCAAAATCCGCTTCTATTTATTTTTCTCGGATTGTCCTGAAAGCACGCTAACTTTCCTCTAATTACTTAATCCAAGTCACCGCCCCTCTCTCAAATCTCATCAACCTCCAGAGTAAAAAAAAATTGGCTCTTGTTTAAAAAAAAGTCTCATCTTTTAGTATTCTGTCTACCTATCCATCCAACACTATGAAAGGATATTATCGTTATCCCAATTTCAAAACAAAGGAGACTAAATTGGTTTGACATGTGACACGCTACTATCACTTTCCCTAACGTCTTTCCCCTCTATTGTTATGTCATGTCGGAGGGAAAATCATGATAATGATATTTTAGCATCATCATCATCCTAATGATAAAATGGAGTTGGAGTGAGGGAATTTTTTTCGTTTTTTTTTTACAGAAAAAAACACCCTTTCCCCATCTGAGATAGTTTCCTCCTGGCATCCAGGATTAAAGCTGGGACTCTGATTCCCATTTTTTGTCTGTGTCCTTGTTAAGGGAAGAGAAGAGGCAAATAGGTAATTTAGAGCATTCAAAACAGACGCATTAAAATGCACATGGGAAAAAGCAAGTTGGCTGTGTCGCCTTCTCCTCCCAACTTGCCAGCCCCGATCTTGTAAATGGGAAAGGAAAAGGAAAACAAAACGAAACGACATAACGGCATGGACATGATCATAGATATAGTTAGTTAAATATTTTTGAGCCGACGACCAAACCCATTACGATAAGTACATGCGTAAGAGAAAAATCCATCAAAGTATCAATTTCAATTGTAAAAACATTTTCTTTCTGAGGGGAACCTGAGAATCCGTTCCAATCCATTGGCAAGATGAGAGGAAGGATGGAAGAAAGGAAGGAAGGATTTCAACTTTGAATTAAACTATTGGAACGAACTAATGAGAATGACAAGCATTTATATTAAGAGCCGGTTGTATCTTTCCCTTCCCGTGTGGGGCAATTCTTGTCACTCCGCTCTGAACTTAGTTGGCGGTGTAGATTATTAGCTAGTTTTAAAACAAAGTGATTATCATAATATGGTGGAAAAAATAAATGTCTGTTTGCCTTCTCCCACTAATGCACTCTCGGTTGGCCCATCTTCCAAATAGAAACCTTCTCAAGAAAGTGAAATGCTCTTTTTTTTCAGCCGAATGGATGGAGTGAACGTACAAGAGTTTCACATTCAGATGACTCTACTCAGCAATTAGACATGATGAAATGTGAAATGGATTGCATGTTGGAAAGAGAGTTAAAATCGTCCGCAGATATATTCAAGTCGGAGGTTTTTTTTCGGGTTTTTGGGAAGTAAAGTGGATGTGGAGGAATGACACAAAATTAATTGTCGCTTGTCAGATGGGAAGACAAGGAAACTGCTGAGGACAAGAGCTAAGAGGAAACGTGCCATTTTCTTACATTTTCCCAGATCTTCAATCCCTCTCAAGCCCAAAACAAATCTTTCATGCTGAGGATCAAAATGGTTGGACAAATCAAAAGTCTCAAAATGCCCCACGCCTGGTTTATTTTGCATTATTTCGCACAAACTAAATCCCTCAAGCGACACTGTTGTTTGTATTTGTAGACAAGGATGAGATTTGAGGTTGACTCAAAAATCCCAGCACATTTTTCTCTTCATTATTTGCCCTTTGACCCATCTTTCTAGCTTTTCCGCGCAATTAGCACGTCCCGCTAATTAAGTCCAGTTTTGAGCAACGCGAAAACAAATTTTTTCCATGAGGAGGAGAGAGGCTACGAATAAGTTCATCTACCCAGCTCTTCAGCAGCGAACAATGAATGAGTGATGAGGAGGATGCGCGTATTTACTAAACAATCCCAGACAAGTGGATTGACTAAGTCCATTAATATTTTTGTACACTTTCATAAGATTGGCGTCATCATGGAGGATTAGTGAATGACTCGCAAAACAAGATTCCGCACTGGGATGTGGAGGGAATAACAATAAAAAATTGCTCAAATTATTATTATTTTTTATATTTTATCACTATTATTATTATTATTATTATGAGTATAGCAAGTCCTGTTCCCTCTTAATCTTGATGGCGGTGGGTGACTAAAGTTTAGAAATTAAGGGGAAGGGAAGCATTCCCACCAAGCTAAAATATTTACTTTGTAGTTGTAAACAAAATGAGCGTGTTTACCTCCCAACTGTCATGCCAGCCTTTTTTGCATTTTTCCTGACTGAAAGGCGCACATCCAACTCTCAAAAGGGGAGAGGGAGGAGGAGGACATGATCCTGATTATGATCATCATGACATGACTCAATGATTACAAACAACACGAGAGTAATAAAAATATTATCATTTTTCCCTGACAGACCCATCCACTTTTATAACTCCAATGACTCCCATCCAATAAACTAGCCCCTTCCATGCCCTTCCCCTATACTCAGCCCTCTTTAGGAGGTTGACAAAAAGGTGAACAGACCGGATTTGTATTATTGGCTTCTCATCATCATCCAACACCAAGTAGGTAGCTAAATTGAAAAGGAGGAAGGAAGCTCATGACTGACACTTTACAAAATGCTTCTGTATTTGCAGGAAATCGAGACAACAATCAAACACATTCAATTAAGCCATATTTTTAAGTCATTCACAATAATCTTTAATGGAGATTAGGATTTTAATTAAACCAAACGAAAAAAAGCTGGTCTAATGAGAGTTTTTTGTGCTGTCTCCAAATGCCCCATTTTCCATCTCAGCATTTCTCCATATTAAAACGATGCGCTGGGCTTATTCAAAACGCCAGACTGGATGATATCACATATATCTATTCTGTTTGCACCTCCACCTCCATTATCATCCCCCTCCAACTCCACCGCTAAATACAACATGCAACCCCATCATTTAACCCTAAAAACATCTAACATCGTAGAATGAGAAAGAGTGACTAAATTTACGTTCAATTTTTGCAGGATGACAGCTGCAAAATTCCTCCCTTTCCTCCACCAGATTGCAATGAACCTAAGAGCAGCTTGAGAGAATGAGCGAGTTTGATCACAACTATATTTATTAGTCTACTTTGAGCATTAAACTATCTCCAATCCTTAAATTGGACAGTCTACCTACAAGCACTAATTCTTCAGCATTAAATTTATGGCTTAGGGTCAACCCAACTCGGTTGGACCTGTGTGTTCTGCTAATAAAACTGATAGTTTCCTGGCATTTGGTATTTTTGAGAAATTGACAGAGTAAAAAAATCTCCGTGAATAAGGCAGCTTTTCGAATCAGCTCTAATTGCAAGCGTTGGAGTGAACAAGATGACTTCACATAAATATCCGTATCAGCTAATACAAATAAATGGGTTGGATCTTTGGATGTTGAGCATTATTACTTAGCTTCCCTCCATATATTTATATGTATCTCTACTTCTCGGTCGAATTTTCTTCTCGAAAGTTGCTCTTCCTCCAACTACTTCCCGTTGAGTTATTGTAGTGTTGGAGCATGTCAACTCCAATATCCCGCGACCCGATCATGTCGTCGCCTTTTTAATTTACTGCCGGAACACGGCACTCCATATGCACAACACATCTGCCATATTCAAAGGATCGGGGAAAATGTTGAGAGGAGAAAAAAAACGACAGGGCTTCCAAGGATGAATTGCATTTTTTCTCCTGCCTTCCCATTTCCCATAAGTTCCCATTCTCAGCTCCATCCTCCCAACTAATAAAAATGCATTAGAATGATATGGATTGTAAAGTTGGGAAAATTCCTCCTAATTTCCCTCTAGCAACCACAAAGCTCATTTATAGTTAAGACAAAAATCAAACAACTCTGAAAAAAATATGTTTGAGGCCATTTACACTCCATCCATTAGCTTTAAATGGTTGGAAAAATGTTGGATAGATTTTCCACACAGTTTGGCTTGCTCTCGCTCCCTCTTTATCTTCAGCTTTGATTGAGCCAACATATTTATGCGCTAATAATACGGACAGCTCCAAGTAGCTATAACTCTTCCTCAGAGAAAACTGCTCCCAAAACTGCTACCGATGCTAAGTCGGTGCTAAACACTTGGAAAGGGACTTATATTAAATTATTTAGTTGGGGGAGAGGTGGAAATTAAAAGTGAAATAGCGCAGATCATTTTGGGCACAAGTTGAAAAAAGTGAATTTCTTAATTACTTGGCTATTCTTGATTGATAATTGATGCAAGAATTACACAGTTTATTGAGATTTTTCATAGCCATCTTGTTACTCTGTCTAATGACACGATCCTCACTAAATTCATTATGGGGATGCTTGAAAGTTGAGACAAAGACGAGCTCACTCAAAGACAGAACATTGATTTGTTGTAGTTGTACCTACGCTTTCGGTTTCCTGTCCCTCTATCTTATTTGCAATTTTTTTATGACAAGGTTGTTTATGATTGTTCATGAGTGCTCATTTCAATGAGATTTGTCCCCTCTCTATCGGTTACATAGTTAGTAAAAGATCACTTATGAAAATTGGTGATGAGATATTCAGCATTATTATATGGTCAAGTGTTGGAGCGTAGCTCTAACAATCATTAGTACGACTCATTAGTAATGATCAGAAACATTTGCATATTTCCACTACCTTCAGCTACAAATTGGTATTTAGGGTTAAATCTAATAAATATTATACTCTCCAGTTTCCATTCTTTTGGTAAATCTAGTTTGGAAAAAGGGTTTTTTCATCCACATCAGAAATGGAGGCTGAGTTGTAATTTGCAATCTAGAAAACTACAGGCAGCTTGGAGGCTTCAATTCATGTCAATAATTTAAGCCTTTAGCTTGCCATCCGTAGATTAAAATAATTAAGTAAGCAGCTTTGTTTTAAATTTGAATCCTACGTTCCCATGTCCCATGCTTTCCCTGCCGTTTGTTGAGGATGAAAAGGTGAAAGGATGATGTGATATGATATGATGTGGCTTGTGGCAACATGATAATGTGCTGTACAATTTGGAGTGGAATAGCTTACTTGGCCCATAAGTAGGCATTCGGCATTCGGCATTAAGTGGGAGAGAGCAAGATGTAGCGAAGCATGTTTGTTATTCGGATCAGTCGTGAAGGTGCTCCCTTCCAAGTCATCTGCCTCTTTTTTGGGATCTCTCACTTCCATACTTCCATTCTATGGCATAAGGATATGGGAAAGGAAGAAGGAACGAAGAAAGGACACTTTGTTAGCTCAACTCACTCCGCACTTACCTTCGAGCTGAACAATTCAGACCACATTTCTCTACTCGATTATCTACACCGTTTTAAATCCTGTTAATTATCATCCTAGCTTTTGTTAGGTGAGTTTATTTCAAAATTTCAGTGAAAGGTGGGAGAGATGATGTAAGAATTACAATTAAGTTTTTGTGATTCGAGTTGTGTAATTAGTGGAGGCTTGGCCAGAATGATTCCTGCCATGATAAGGTGAAGGGGAAGTGAGAATTTGTACAAAAAGGCAACAGTTAGAGTAATCAAGAACGTACGCAAAGCTAATGTCAAGTGTATGCAAAGGTTACTTGGGGTAAGCTGAGACGCCCATTATTCCCTTCGTACTTTCTTATCCATTTTAAAAGGAGTGTTCTATTGTGATTAATGATGAGCATCAAAATATTATCATGGTTTTAGTGAGCTCAACAACTTGCGCATATCAATGAATTAGTAAATAAAGTGAGCAATCAAAAAATTGGAATGTTGTCAGGCTGAAAGTGATTTTTGTTTTGTTATATCCAGCTATGCATAATAGCTCATATCGTAACAACAATTTATTTAAATAAAAATTTAGCTGCTTTGACTGTGAAGTGAAGTTGGTTGTTTTTAAAAGGGACATTGAACATGAGCATGCCACTCTCGTGTCTACTCTCTAAGGCCTATTTACCACCTGTGCACAAAGTGGAGCGTCCAATCCCAGACGCACCTCCGCCCACATTAACTCACCTTGACTCATCCCTACCTGTGGAGCACCAGCTTGAGCAATATCAGCATCAACTAGCTCCACCAACCCACTACAGTCAAAACAGCGAGAGGGAGCCAATCATCGACAGTCCTGTAGGGACAGCGAAATCATTGGGGGAAGGTGGTGGTGAAAGTTCAGTTACTCCTTCCTCAGCGAACGAACCTTCTTCTTACCTGCTTCACAATCATCCCAACAATCATCCTCCCCCGTCATCAGAGTCAACGTACAACTCGCAGGAGATTAAAATGAAATTTCATAGTCCAAGGACCTCACCTCACCCTTATAACCTGCCAGCTTCTTCGGCAAATATGTCACCCCCACCTCATTCCCTCATCCCAACGCATTACACTCATCCACACCATCTCCAACATCCCCCTCAGCTTCATGCACACTCGCATCATCATCCTCACAACTTGGGAGGAATCTTGCCTCCCCATTTCCCATTCTCCCATATGCACCCTCACCCCCATCATTATCATTCCAGTGGGACGGAGGAGATGAGCATTCATGAGCACCACCACCACAACGATGTGATTGGGGAGGATGAAGGACAGCTTCAGATCGCAGAGGGGCTGGAGCATGAGGATGACGAGGAGGACAGCAATGTCGATCAGGATGGAGAGAATGAAGATGAGGCTGAGATTGGGGTCAGCGACATCAACCAGACTGAAGTGAACTCCACAGGGGGAACCATGCAAGCCATGGAGAGAAATGAGGCGGGGATGAACCTCGCCATTTCTTCTGCCCCATCTCAGCCTCAGCATTCAGCCTCGATTTCTACTTCCTCAGGTGGGGATATCGCCTCCTCGTTAATAGACCTGTGTACGAGCCCCTCTTCTGTTATCGTCAACAATAATAACAACAATGATGGGCTCTACCAGCCCATGCACAAGTTCAAGTTCCCCTTCATATCATCCCCTTCCACATCAATGAGGGTCTTGGAGCAAAATCGGCTAAATGATCTGAAGGATAACGAGAGGGATCATTACCACCATCATCATCATCATCATCACGTGATTAACAAAATAGGTGAGAATGGGGGTGGGGAGGTCTTAAGAAGTAGTCAGAGCGATTCAGACACTTCCAGCCCCAGATCTGGCGTGAACGAAGAGCTTGGCTTTAGACATCAGCAAAGCTATCTGCAGTACTCCTTATTTCAAGGTCAGCATCCCAACTCTCATCTCAACTCCCCTCCCAACGACAACATTTCCCACAATGCTGAGGAAATTAGTCACGGGACTAGTGGTGGCGCCAGCACCGGCATACATTCCCAATATCAGCATTTCCCACAGCTGCATCATCACGACTCCTCATCCCATCTGGATCCCTCCATTTCCTCCCACCCTCAATCCAATCATCATCAACATCATAATTTTCATCAAAAGCAAACCCTGAGCAGGACATCCCAATTGTCGGGAGGCTCAAGTTGCAAAAGTGACGTTTCGTCTCCACCCGTTGATGAAATCCCAGAGAGGAAGGACGCGCCCACCTTCAAGTCAAGGCAAACCGATCCCTCTTGCTCCCCTCCAACAAAGAAGCTTGCTTCATCCACTATCCCCTCTTCAGCCTCCTCCTCGGCTAGTCCAGGTAAGGAGACCGCCTCCACAACAAAGGACAAAGAAGGAGGAAACAATGATTCGACAGATTACTCTGATCCGACGCAAAAGCCGCCCTATTCGTATGTCGCCCTCATCACAATGGCCATCAAGGAAAGTACTGGGCAGCGTGCGACCCTCTCTGAAATCTACAACTTTATCACTCGCAAATTCCCATACTTTGAGAATGAGAACAAGAAGGGCTGGCAAAACAGCATCCGACACAATCTCAGTCTCAACGACTGCTTCCTCAAAGTTCCCAGGGAGGGGGGAGGCGAACGAAAGGGGAACTATTGGACCATTGGTAAGCATAACTCTCTCATTTTATTACGAAACTGGAATCATTCTCATAATTTATGCACTCATTTAATTTCCTATCTACATCTACATCCCATCCCATCTTCGCAGAGTTCAAAATCCAATAAAGATTATGGCTCATAAAAGAATGCAAGGAAAATATTTTTGTACGCTAATTAGCCATCTAGATGACTCTATTCAATCCACAGGCGCAATAATTCTCCTTAAGAGACCCCTTTCCTTTGGAATGGAGTGGAGGAGAGGAGAGGAGGCGAGCGCGAAGCAACAGTCAAATTTACGACGTCATTACCAAAGCTTTCCTAAAGTGCCAAAAATTGCCCGATAATAGCGCTCTAAAATGGGGTTCCCATTCCGTAACGAAAATAGACGCAATTTTATCACGCTCTAAACATCTCATCACCTATTTACAACTCACAAATACTTTTCCCCCTCCTTCCCTCCAACTCAACACTCCCAAGCTTAGCTAACCTATAGTTGTGGGATGTAGATCCAAAAATCAGAAAAAATACATAATTTTAAAGAGAAAGGGAAAGGGGAAGAAAAAATAATTGTAAGCATGAGTATCGGCGGTGAGCATATCATCCTCCACTCCACTTCAACCTCCTCCATCCCCCCTCCCTCTCTGTCGAATACAATAATGCAAGGCGAAAAAAAGTGAAGTTTGTGATGTTATCTGTGAACTTGTGTGAAACCTTTAACTCCTACATAAACATGAGCTTAGCATAACAAAGATTTACTTTTATCTTTAATTGCCGATTGGGATGGGAATGAATGACTTGCCTTTCCCTTTACAACTCTCCACACATTTTACAAATGAGCTCAATGAGAGAAATGAAAGAAATGAGAGAAATGAGTAGAGAGTAAAGATAAGACTTTTTTGCATCTTCTTCAAGCAAGCTAAACGATGAGTTACTGGAACATAGATGAGTTAAAATTGCAAATTAAATGTTTTTATTCCTTAATTTTTCTCTCTTTTTTCTCGCATAGCCCCCGAGTGTGGGGATATGTTTGAGCATGGGAACTACAAGAGGAGGAAGCGAATGAAGCAGAGACAGTTCAAAGCCAGCCCATATCCGAAAGCATATTTGGATCCAAGGATATATGGCTCCTTCTCAAGGAATCTGATCCCAACGCCGGGCTATGCAAGGTAACGGACAAAATTGTCGCATATTACTTATTTGTAATTAGCAAATCATAACTTTGCAAGAATGCGTTTACCCGACTTGTTTAGAATTGGAATTTGTTTTCATCGCACATTTCTCTTCATTTTAACCTTCGAGCTCGTGACGAAAGACGAAAATGCGTTTTGTTAATCATCCATAAAAAATCTTGTTTTTTGTTGTTCATGTTCATATGCGCCACGCAGTGTTGTTTTCTAGGGATTTCGGTGGAGTCAGCAATTTTTACCAAGTGTTCAGTCGGTCAATTGCACGAGTCGAGTCGTTCGCAGATGAGGTCAGCAGCGTTGTTGCTTACGATGAGAAGGATTGTTTTGTCACGTCCGAAAAGATTAAGGAAGCGAGGGGCTCATATGGCTCTCCTACGGATTATCAATGCCGGCGATGATGGCCAGCCAGTTATTTTCTTATTATCGCTGTAAAATACTTAAATTAGTGCGAGGGCAGCAAATTAACTAAGCAGTGCTAGTTTTGTTATGATTGCTTATCGCAACTGCTCTCTATTTGAGCTAAATATTCTCGCAAATAGTTTGTATGACTAATACTAATAGTAATGATAACTTATGAGATGAGAGCAAGCTAAGCGGGAAGCAGGCGCTACGAATTTTCTAACGCTAATAAAATGGGTTTGTTTAGTCAAGATTAGAATCGTCTGATAAACACTAAATTTCTGACAGATGAACTCCCTCAAAGCAAAGTTCATCCCGGGTCAGCATTTAAGTGAAGATGTGGTGCTTAACATATGGTTTTGTTAAGAAATTCCAACCCCCTTTTCCTGATAAAAGATTCAATTGCATTTCCCTTGCTTACGTCAATCCTTCTTGGAGCTCTCCTTGATTCAAAAGAATAATGATTCCCCGGCCGATATTAGTAATGGAAAAGTTTTTATAGATAAAAAGAGCCTGATCCAACTAATGAGCAAAATTGATCCTTCTAATTTTAAAGGTAAAAAAGTGTCCATTACACATAGGCACTTGAGCATTTCCATTATTTTTTCATGGGGGGAAAAAGTATCAGTTTCACTCTATTTTAGTCTCGGGTTTCTCCCTTTTTTATCCCTCTGTCGTCCTTTTAGAAGAAACCAGCATCCCTTCCTTTGCATTGTATCGTTCCTTGTTCGTTATTCGGTAGCACTCATTACAAACTTTTAGAGCGTCCCCCTTCTTCCCCTATTGTGTATTGTGTGGAGGCATAAAAGGGCTTGCTCGTAATTCCCTTTTTTCATTTTTACATGAAGATAATTAGCTGAAAGGATCGAATCCTTGTTGACTTGACTAATTGAGCGTGAAATGATAACAAGCAAATGGCCTCTTTCCCTCTTGTTAAAATCAGGAACAAAAAAGGTTGATTCCCCTCCGGCCTCTTGGGAATTGGGAAGGCTAAAGGCTAAATGAAGTGCAATGTACAGGTAGCTACTGCGACTGCTGCATGAAAGGCAGACTGAAACTCACAACTTACTCATTCTTTTTAGCTAGAAAGAAATCCTCATTAATGTGCTATGATTAGAAGGACTCCCCTTGCAAATTTTTGCTGTGGAAATATGCAACAAATCATTTTTATTTAATTTTGCAAACTATACAGCTCCTCCCCGTGGGGTCTACCAGCTTCCATGCAAACGAGCTCCCAATTCAGTTTTGGCCATGGAGCCAGCTCAGTCTCCAGAGCCTCACTGCCTGGTCCTCAAGCTTTGCCGACCTATCCTCAAATGTGCCAGGTAATTGTTAATTCCTCTCTACTAAATGCTCACTAGTATGTAGATAGGGCTTGGAAGATGTACTGCTCCGAAATTAAATTAGCAAAGCTTCCATATCCAAACATTCCATTCAATATTTTGACTCAATTAAATGAGATCCAAAATCAAACATATTTTTTATGACTAGCTGGTATAACTCAGCTATCATTTTTTATTCGTTTCTTGTCAGCCACGCTAACCAACTTTTGTTTAAAAACATCTGCAACTTTTTAAACAAATTAGCAAAGCGCAATCAAAGTGTGCAGTCAGCATTTCCATTTCCACCTGCTTAAATTATCTTCAACTTTTTTATTCCAGCTCCAAAATCACTTTCCAGGAGTGCAGCCCTCTCAGTTGACCCCTCACCATCCGTATAATCAACTGGCTGGGGGATTAGGAGGAGCGTCTAGTGCTGCTTATGGGAGCTCATGTGCTTCCAGCCAGATGCATCATTATCACAGCTATTGGCCTGGTGACACCAAGCTTTAAATAGATGGTCAAAAACGAATAGTTTCTTCTGCTGTAGATCAGCTTTAAGCAATTAAGAAAAGGTCAAGTGTGTTTAAACCGGCGCGGCGGAGGTATTATTCATCCCACAGAAATCTAGTTCTAAGAATAGTATTTACTCATTAACAAGAATTTAGCCGGTGATTTGAGATTTTCTAATCCAGCCATATTTATTGACCATATTTAACCATATTTTATCTAGGTGGAGTCAACTTCTGCAATTGTGATCATATATAAATCTACTGACTATCTTAAGTAGGGCGATGAGCATACGTATACGATTTTATAATGAAAGAATTTGTTTTTAATATTTATTAAAACTTTATAAATAATTATAATTTTATTCACAGAAATGTTAAGCATTTTGAGCTATTTGTATTTGTATTGTATTTAACAGTTTAGATTGCGTAGTCTTACCTATCATCTTTCTGACTGCTATCGATCCCCTACTACAATTCTAGTATCATTTGTAGTTGCCTAATTTTATGGTGATGTGTATCTGTACATATGACACTTCCCTATCTTGATGTCAATCAAGTCATTGGATAATTAAAAAAGAATTCAAAACTGCATATCTAGCCAATAGCTGTTTCTCTATTATTTCTCTTACTTCCTTGCTAATTTAAATGAGATGTTGCACTCTGCAGAGTCATTCTCAGAATGCCCCAATGCGGAAGCTGGAGCGGAGTGCCATGTCATTTTTCTAAGGACCAGAATGGATGTTGAAGGCCTTGCACAAGGAATATTTACAAATATCCCTTCTCGTTCATGATCCTAACACTTGCTACTATTTTGTAAACTGTTCCTGTTCAATGTTTCTGTTGTTCTTGTATGGCAATGGCCACTCATTCTCGATAAGCATAATATAACAAAGCAGATATGTATTGTCCTTGCATGAGGCCTAGTTTTAAGATTGAATGGGTGCGGGGTGGAATATGGGATTCTGGGATGTCATCAGAAAGGGAGCTGATATCTTCGATATCTCTGCCCAGTCTGCTTCCTTCCCCATCACTGCGCTCACTTGACTTGTGCGAAGATGAGCCGACTGAAACGAGGATGGAGGGAAGGAGTGAAATAGGAGGGGTTCTTCATATGCCGATCTAATTGGAACGGTTTGCTCGGATGGGGATTGCGAATCCCGATCAGCTCTTGCTCCTGTCATGTCCATGTATACATGCGTCTGACGCTCTAAATTACGATGTTTTCGGGATGAAATATGCAAACAAAAATAAATGAATGGGTTGTAAAGCATAAATAGTTATTATTGTCATAACACATCATCAAGTGGAAGTGAAATACCACAAACAATTGATTTCGCAATGTACAAAATGTGTAAAAAAAATTTTATTGTGAGTTGGGGCGATCTGATAATTCAATGTTATTTTTGTAAAGGATGAGCTTGTTTGTAAATTGAGGTGGAGTATATTTGCAAACTATGCAGTTCATTTATTTATCACTCTTCGGAAGATGTTGAGATGTTGTCAGATGGAGATTGAGCAGCGTCCTCGATGTCAGCATAATTTCCGGGAGTTGTTGTGAATGAGGAGGAGGTGTCTTCAGTGGCAGGGCTGATGCTGAACTTGCTCTCGGAGGAGGATAAAGGTGGGGATGCCGGAGGAGCCGGAGTTGCTGATGATGAGTCTTCACCAGTCAAATTAGTCGCCTTGGCTAGAGGAGCCTCGCAAATGTAGTGAAGCTGGCGCATGCAATTCTCACCATTCCACCGATATCTGGAGACAGTAGGACAGTAATTAATGGATTATCCTCGGTATTAATTGAAGGGAGATTCAGAATCAATTTAGTTAAAAACCTGTTGTTAGGATCCATGTAAAGACACATCCACTGCTCCTTCTCTTCCAAGTTGAATGCCTCGGGTGAGGCAAATGACGACTCATTCTCAATTTCTGAGCCTTGCGCAGCCCAAATCCACTTGGTAGCCCACATACCCCCAATCCATCTCCCAAGCTGTGCTAAATGTCCAGTTGGAAAACATATGAAAGGCTAAGTATAAAACTTTGCACAAGTTGTTTGAAATTTGGGAGATTTTTATGTTTGCATATTTCTACCAAATTCAGGTCGTTCCAAATAGCTTCTCAGAGTGGAGTCCTCGTACTGGGAAGCCAGGACGGCCAGCTGAGCACCCTTATCCCGACACCGGAAATGCGCCTCCTGCCAGCTAGCGATTTCCGCACTGAGAAAGTAGCAACTGTTTCCAAGCCTTATGAAATTTTTTAGGGTGCACCGATAACGACCTTCTAGAAACAAAAATTGACAGGATTTAAAAAAAACACGCACGAATCGAAAGTAATCTTTGTTTGCTTCTCAAATCATCTATCTCTTACTCTTTACCTGTCACAGATTCACAAGTCCAGCCAGACACCAAAAACAAAATGACAATGTTCCTCAGCATTGTCCCTTCCAGGGAGACCTTAAACCAGGTCATATTTGTTGCAATTATTTGGAATGAAAACGCGTTCACTTGAAAAATGGAAACAATGAGCTCCAGCAACGCTCACTTGGGGAAACGCACTTGTGGAGCGAGAAAGCCTTCACCAAAAACTGATACGTATTTTTAGCTCTTCTCCTCATTCATCTCAACACTTTCATTCTTAAATGAGATAAATGATCGCTAATGATATTTTTCGATGAATGGAATAATTTGACTGTTTATCTACAAACAAATGTGGTGTGGTTTATATTTTTATTTCATCAAAGTTTTCCCCATTTATGTATGAGAATATGTGATATGAACTGTGATAATCCCCTGAACTTTAAAGCAAAGGGTTGGCCTCTTCCTCTCTCTCTCTCATCCAATTTGATTCCCTGTACTCGACTAATTGGATCGTAACATTTTAATGTTTAGGACGGGATGATATCAATGATTTAACGATGATTACCGATCCTCTCCTGATGCATATGAGTAGGTAGATGGATGGCTGGAGAAGAAGGAGGATATCCAGTTCCCCTTCCGTCTTCCTCTCTTCAATTATTCTCTTCATACCATTTTATAAAATGAGCGTGTTTACTTCATTCTCCAACTTTTTTGAAGCATGCTCCGTCCCCAAAGTGAATTTTATTATCCTGATCATGAATGACTACATTCGAGATGATTATGGCCGTAATCTTGGGCTAACCTACCAAACATCACTCTTCATTTCACTTTATGCTACGTCAACATAGCTCCTGCCTCATTTAGCAGCTTATCAGCATCATTCCATTCATTTTCATGACTCAGGCCCAATTTATATGTTGATATGGCATTTAGTTATAAAGATATGGCTAGTAGTCAAGTCTGTCGTAGTCATAATATGGAGGTAATTAAAATTCTCTCCTCTTCCGTATTGCTTATGAAATCAAGAAAAAAAAGCTCAGAGTTGGATTAGGCATTTTCATTTAAATATCGATCCAAGTGAATTAATTGAACGGGGAGTTAGTTTTCCGTATCGGTGCTCACGCTACGTGAGGTTGAGGGACAGCTCATTCATAAGCTATAAATTGTATTATGCACTTCTCTCCTCAGACATGAGTGGAATCTCGAGCGTCCGTCGCTATTTCTGCATATTACGTCCGTATCTACTTGGAAGCATTAGCTTAGGTGCATACCAACCAACCTTCATCATTCCCTTACAGGCCATGCAGGCAGAGGACAACAACGATGATTTTACATGACCACTTGTGATTTGTTTTATAATAACGTTTCCATAAAAGTTTCCACTATTTTCCCGTGTTCGAGTTTGGGAAATTTCTTCGTAAATACAATAACATACATACAAATACAATTTACTAGTTTGCTAAATCTCTGTCCTATTTCTTAATGAATGTCTTATGCGCGCTTAAGTGATGTATTTTATAATGAGCGGTTAGTTATCAGATTAAAATATAGGGCTTTAAAATATTTTCATTTATTTTTGTAAAATTGTATATTGCCTCAGTTGACTCTATCGGTCCGCTCATACTCTCTATCTATTTTTACTACGCATAGCCACTCATAATTTCAATTCCAAATTTCACTTGTTCATAATAAATATACAGCTTACTTAGATATAATTAGTCTACTTTAACTTATCATAATTCCGCAATAATTTTGATCAAGTGCTTATACTAAAATAATATTGTAAAGTCTGCTTCTTCTTCAGAAATAAAACTAATTCAAAGCAAAGTTATATAAAACTGTGCTACAACTTATCATCACCATTCCCAAGACAAGAATATATTTCACAACCTCTCGAGAGAAAAAAAACGGGCAACTTCATGAAATTGAACATTGCCGCTTTTTCTTCTACCGAAAGGCATAATAGCAGTCAAGGAAAATATGATACTTAATTAAATTAAAATAAATTATTGCTTATTTAAGATGCTGGCTCAGGCTTGCTTAAGCACCAAATTGCGACAATTTTTCTAGCACACTGTCTACTAGTGGTGGACTCCACAGTTTGTTTTCATGCAGGCTCAAAATATATCTCACAAGTTAATAATACATTAATTATAAATTAAACTAGGTGTAGTACGTATTTACGCAACTTAAATTGTTACGAAATCCCTTCAGGGAAATATGTATTCAGGACGACGAGTTAATTTTAATTAGAATTCAATTGGGAAAGATACATGACAATTTTGTTGGAGCATAGTTGTTGGGCTACGAATTTAGAATTGTGGTTACATCATTACAGAGGCATTAAAGGAAGTATAGCACGGTAAAATATATCGAATTTTAAAACAATAATCAGCTAATGTAACGTCTCGCATTTTCCTGACATCCAAGATGTTTTGGAGCAGCACCAACTGACAAAAAGTTTACATCTGAGGTCGATAAGTTTGAACTGGAGGCGGTGGACCGGCGGACCTGGAATACGGGTTTGATGATCCCATGCCAGCAGCACTTGGTGGAGGCGGGCCCTGTGGTCTGTACGCCGGCATCGCAGGCGGCATTCCAGCGTTATATTGCTGAGGTGAAGGAGCATATTGTTGTGGCATAGGCGGGACAGCATTTGGCACGGCGGCGCTAGGGTTGTGAGCATTCATCATAGGCATGGTTGAGCTGACAGGAGGCATCTGAAGATAGCCTGGGGGAGCGCCATCAGGCCCTCCAGTCGGATAAGAAGTTACCGCGCCAGTTGGTCGAGAAGGCTGCGAGGTAGTCGGATACTGGACGGAAGTTCCGGTGTTTATATAGTTCTGGGCAGGGCTGGGTGAGGCATGGTAAGGATACTGTTGAAAAGGAGCATTACCACTTTGATAAGGTCCAGAATGAGCTGCAGGTTGCTGTTGCTGCTGCTGATTAACTCCAGATGACCCTGCTACAGAGCTTCCCATCATAGTAGGCACTGATTGCGATGTTGGCCCAGCTACAATTGAACAACGTGTGACTGATTAGTTGAAGTGTTTGTTTTCAACATTTGTAAATAGACGTTAGACGTAGATGTTAGTAGACTTACTTATGGGGTATCTGTTCTGTTGGTGAGCTAGTGGTAGAGGCTGGGACGGTGTTGCTCCTATGCCATGCTCAATCCCCGGTTTAGCTGGAGACATCTATTCGACAAAAGTAACAAAGCCAAAATAAATTACAGTTTTAGAAAAATCTTAAACTTGGATAAAAAGGATCAAACATTAGTATAAAAAGTAACAAAACAAAGGTCAATGTAATGTGCAAAAAAGTTTACCAGTGGCGCAAAATAAACAAATTAAATTCAAATTAAAAGGGGCAAAAACAAGCAAAAAATACACTGCGATTATTTATTGTTGCGAATTTAAAACGAAATCAAAATCGCTACAATTTTATCTACGGGAATCATAAAGACGGCTGACCCCAGAATTGTCGAAAAGAGAACTAGCATGAGGCTGCTGATGAACTTGCTGATGTCGCTCATGAGCCACTTGCTTTGAGGGGGTTGAGACTGAGATAGAATTAGGCATTGAAGTTTGTGATTGCACTGTACTGGATTGAAAAGCTTGTGTAACCTGTTGTGGCGGTCGTTGCTCCGAGAGCTGAATGTTTCTGGATGACGCCCCTGCATTAATTACCAATGCTGATTGACTGGAATCCATCTCCGCTCCTGATTGCTTCTGTTGGAAAATAATATCAAAATCCCTCGAAGGCGCTTCCGCATCAGGCGCTATTGGCGCTACCGGGGCTACAGACGCTACTGCCACGGAAATTTCTTCAGTGGAGCCAATGCCGTTCATATTGACTGTGGAAGCTTGACGTTGATCCCTTTCAACAGATTGAGCACCAGCACCAATGTTTAGAGTAGAAATTGTAGCTGCATGAGGCATCACCGTATCCGACTCGTTTTCATCCAAGTAGTCCAAAATCTTGTTGACTTTGTCTCGAACACACTTCAGTTCACTACGAATCACGTGAACCGGCACATCAGCAACCTTGCGACTCGCATTTTCCTTGTCTTTTAAAAGCAGCTTAACATTTAAAACAGCGTTGGCTTGGAGGGCTAAGGTGAGGTCAGCGGTGTCAGAAATGGTCACCAAATCCCCATCTAGGAAAACGACAAATATTGAGACGACATTGAGAACTGTATTGTTTTTTAGTTTTTTAAATAATGAAATGAAAAATGACTAACCTTCATCCTTGTACTTAACAAGAACATCATCATCCGATTTTAGACTTCCCTTGAAGATACGCTGCATCATCAAAAGCAGCTCATCGTAGGTCAACTCCTCGTTGTGAATTGGCATGCGCCGGATTTCTTCGCCCAGTTGAGCCTAGCACAGTTTACAAAATACAATCAAAAATGGCAAAATTAGTTAACAAAAGCGGAAGCAGAGTCTTTTATTCCGAGTATCAAGTTAGATTTATAGAAATAAGCCAAGGAAAAATTTGGAATTTTAAGAGTGAAGTACTCACCTTAATAGTTGCCTTTCCGGTGGTGTCAAAGCTAGTAGATGGACCGTTAGAGCCTACGCTCCCCACACTAGGACCTGAGGGGATCGAGATGGATGATAACTTTCTCCCCTCCAGATCACTTGTGGATGTCTTCCGTTCCTCCGGGTCAGTTGGAGTTGGGGTGCAAGGCAGAGTTAGGGAGAAGCTGGGGTCGCCCTCGGGAGCCTTCTTCTCACCTGACATCATTCACAACTATGGGGGTCGAGAGCTGCAACAGAAAAGCAAATGAGTCCAAATTTGAGTCACAATAAAAATAACTGGTCTATAAATAATTTTAAGTCAACAATTTGGCGACTGATAAGACTGTTTCCATACCTCCAGCAAATATTTCGTGCAGACGAAAACTACTTGACGATGAGAAGCGCCCGCAATTGGAAGCCTAACAATGAGCACGGAAGGGCACTTTGAAGTCTCGAAAGTTAATTGACTATTAAGGCAAAGCGAACCCTTTAACCTTTCAGCACATTTAACTGACTATAAGCTGCTAATTTTGATCACCTAAAATATTTGGTGACTTGCCTAGAATTAATTAAAATGGATTTTCTATGCAAAAACAAAAATGACTACTTAATTTTTTGACAGCTGACTCACCGGCTTTGCTAAAGGAAAAATCTCAAATTTTGTTTCTGTTCTATGGAGAATTTTGTGGGGACTGGCAGAAGAGAAGAGAACACTAACTAAAATTTCAATGTGGGGAAGGGAATTACTGACTTAAATTTAACTGCTCAGTCTGCTGATTGTCGTAGGAATTGGGATTAAAAGTTGAATGATTAGTTGGGTGCAGTGAATAGCGGAGCAGTCCTCCAACTCAGCAAAAGGCTGCTCATATGACTATGACTATGTATGAGGAGTAGCAGCCGACGTGTAGCATATTAGTACGCACACAACATTGAGGAGACTTGACAAGCAAGCAAGGAGGAGCAGGAGCCGAGCTATACACATTTTGCACCTCATCAACCTCCAATATAGATTGTGTTCAGCTTGCCATACATGAGACTAGACCAGATAGATAAGATGATGATGAAGGGAGCATATTCTGCCTGTCTATATTATGGGAAATAAATTCCCGGTAAAATTTAAGGAACGCAGCTCCGCTGCTTTTCCCTCAAGCGTATAATGATATTGGGTTTTGAGATATCAGCCGATAAATCAGCTGTAACTAAGCTGTTTATGCTAATTAGCTAAATTTCCAATATGTGGGTTGTATTCCCCATCCTAGATTACCTATATATAATGAGTTTTATCCAAATCAATGATGGTAAGATATCAGCTGTAACTCAGTTGTTTATTCAAATTTTGAAATTCTAATATCTACGTTCTGTTCCCCGCCCCCGATTCTATAAGTGTACTAAGTTTCATCCAAATCGGAGAAACTTTTTTTCGGCCGGACATTTCTCCCAGAGAGGAGAGGAATCTTATAACGCAGCTTTATTGAGCTGCGTAATAACTGCAGGGCAGTAGCCACTAAAAGCAGTATGCATGCACCGCACCGCATGCTAGTGCTGTATCTAACCTTCATCGCTTCGCATCGCTTGCATGATAGCGGTGATGATGATGATGAATTTGTGAATCTGTCCTTTGTTGTTACTTACTGCTCTTCCAAGCGTGCTTTTTCCCTATGACTGATATGATGATAATGATGAATTGATGAATCTGGTGAATGAATGAATCTCGATTTAATTGCAAGTATTTACTTAAACCCTATTATACTATAGAGCTTTATAATTAAAAAATAGAAAATTACTATTTAATTATCCCGTCAAGTTTAAATACTTATTGCCCTTTCAATCAGCTAGGTACGAAGTGGTCAGGTTTGAGTAATTTAGCTAGGAAGACATGTTTAGTTTCTATACTATCCCATTATGGATTTTTCTAAACCAGCGTATCTTTTCGTCATGCTGTCATAAATCTGAAACAATGAACGAGTTATTAAATTACTCAAGTCCGAAAAATATAAGTATTGGCCTCATCCTCACAAAAATAGTGGGCTTGTTAATTTTTCATACATCTTTGGCATTTTTATTACAAACCTTGGTTTACGATGAAGCCTGTTTTATCGTGTCACGGATAAAGTTTATGGGAAAGGGAGAGAGAAACCTCTCCGCCTGCAAAAGCTTGTTTTAATGCGACAACAAGCACCTCCGTCTGCAAAACTGGACAGAAAGGATTTGTAAAATGTCTTCATTGCAAGATGCCAAACCAGTTGCCAGTACATGCTTTCTAATCAACAAAGCTAATTTTAGCGATAAATGCTTAGAAAAAGAATATGAATAAGATGAAAACAAATAATTTTTGGTGCTTGTTTTGCAGCCAATTTTCTCTACGTATACATACGTGAAAGGAATCAATAGCCTTCGATAAGTGTCCTTACCTCAAGTTTTTTGCTTGTCAATTTGGTAAGCCTTTACCTTTCACTGTTAAAATTTCCCAAGTAATTCATACTTTGAATACTATATTTCCAACATTGCCCCACATATGGGGTTGAATTAATATTTTCCATGAACCTTCAGTGGAAACTATTTTGATGCGTTCCATCGACAAAAATACTCGTCCTTGGGAGAAAACGGGAGTGATAAATATGTGAGCCTCGTTAATTAACCTTCTGAAACCTGCCTTCTAGTTTGAGAGATCAGTCAAAAAAGGAAAGAATATCATATCACTTGTTCCAAGACTAACTGCAATAACTTGGGTTATTCCAGTGAAGACCACAATTTGGCACTCTGTACTGAAGCCATATTTGTCACCATTCATTCTGAGGAATCGGGGAGGCTTTCTTCCAAGTTGGAGTAAAGGACAGTTTGAAACCCTGTTGAAGAAGAGAATTAAGGATTTGTTCTAGTCTTGATTCTTGATGGCTGCAAAATCTTTCACGGTAAACACTTTCGCGAAGCACTGCACCGGTATAGTACTCTGATCAATTGATCATCTTTCATGAATTATACTAACCATAAATGATATTATTGAAATTCGATATGCCGTATTGGTGAGAACTGGATGCTTGAAACTTTAATCAGTGATTTTATAGTAAATAACTATACAACTGAGAAGGACGAACGTCAGTTAAATCAACAGAAATCAGAATATCGGCCAAAACGACACTCGGCCAAAAAAATTCATAAGTCCAATTTGTTGAAAAGGTGGACATAACGAGTAACGACAATAATATTCTTAACTAACATTTAAAATCAGTCAATAGTTAATAATAAAATATAAAAATGAATAAAAATACAATCATTACATAAGATGTTTTGTGAGATCTCGGATGACCTCAAAGAATTTAAAACGAAATCTAAAATTTTGTGAAGCATGTCATCATTATCTCAGTGCTTCCTTTTAGTAGAAGATGGGAAAACAGTTACTTGTACTCTTGTGAAAAACTGAATGGTGGACAGGTCCCTTACCTTCTTCATTTTTCAATGTCAAAAGGTGTCGTTATGTCCACCTTTTCAGCAAATTGGACTTATGAAATTTTTAGGCCGAGTGCCGTTTTCACCAAGTGTCGTTATCGGCTCCCCAGAAATCATGCTTTAGTTTGATATCCCACTGGATGGATATAATATGAACTGAAAACGTATGTTCGTTGACATTTGACATGCTTCAGGCCCCGGACCTCATCCTAAAACAGTCCGTGGCGTCCCCTTGCCTACCAATCACCAATAGGTTCGTGAAAAATTTGAAGAAAATCCAGGAAATGAAAAGCTTAGCATAGCCTTCAGTTACGTAATATGCTAATAATATATGTTAAGGAAGAAGAAATCAGTTTCATCGTCGTCGAAGACTTTAATATGATTGAAATAACATGTGTTGTCTGACATTTTCATAAAACTCATAAAAAATATAGATAAGTGGAAGAGCGGATTAAGTTCCTGAACAATTACTCAAGTTACTTTGTTTCAATCACTGTGGATGATCGGTTATTAAACATAGCCTATATTCAATATTGCATATACTAAATTATCAACTATGATTATTATGTCAGTATAACTACTTTTTACACCTCCTACTCAAGTTTTTTAATGCAAGTTTGACGAGGATTGGAAAGTCAATCTTCAAATGAAACGTACAGAAGTTTTTTCTCTAAATATCTAACTACAACTCACTACATCAACGATATACATAATAATCATTTAATATTAATATACTTAATTGGAGCTACATATAATATTATAGAGGTACATAGAGTAACAAAAACGTGTCCTCGCCTCAAATTAACTCTAAAATCTTTATTGTCCCATGGCTATTACCTGCAACTACAATGGGAGAGCCCGGCTTCCAAGTCACCGCTGTCACAATTTTGGGTGACTCAGGTGGCTCAAATATGGTAGGGTTATGCTCCAACTTGAAGGAGAACAACGGCTTTGGAAGGAATTTGCAATATAGGTAAAGGGAATTATTTTCAGAGCCACAAGCAATGTAATTCCCGTCTGTGGCCAAGCCTATGAAATTTTTCTCATTTATGTGCCCACTAAATGATCTGGTGCAGCTCATGCTTTCCAACTTCCACAATTTCAAATCACCATCTATTGATGCGGATACCAATTCCTGTTTGGATGCAAATTTTATATAACTGACAGCCTTTATATGTCCACACAGTACACGGAGGGGCTCTTTTGGATGCCTAAAGTCATAATAATATACACAATGGTCCGCAGAGCCAAAGGCTATCAGATAAGAACTTTCCGGGCAAAATTTTACGCAACATGCAGGCGCCTTTGCTTCCAAATTTGCTATGGAGCGTTCCGAATTCGTAGACCACAGCTTGACCTTGGAGTCATTCGAACCGGAGGCTAAAAGTCGTGGGTCACCATTGCTCCAATCAACGCTCCACACGCACGTTTCGTGCTCCACAAGGCTCCTAATTGGCAAAAACAAACAAATAAACAATTTTAATTTTCTAAAATATCTGGCACTACTTACTAAAAAGTTACTAAATTAAACATACACCATACACCACAATTTAGAATTGGATTTCTTACCGAACTCGAGTGGAAGTAGCTACATCCCATAAGGACACACAACCATGATGATCTGAACTTGCTAGATTATTTTTGTAATAGTTATTCCAAGCTACACAGTTAGTCTCGGCGTTGCAGGAAAGCTGAGCACTAGGACAGTGGATATCAACAGGAGACCCGATAACGTTCACATATTCAAATAGTTTGATCTTGTTCATCACGCCGCCGGCAATGGCAAAGAACTCGTTATCCTTGTCGAACTCAATGCTGGACACAATGTTGGAATTGGAAGGCATAATATCAGTGCTGGAGCACAACGTGGCCAAGGGCTTCAACGCATGATACTGTGTGATGTGGGACAATGCTCTTCCAAACTTTTCCAAACCCTCCATATCTTCCTTGTCAATCCGCCCATTGGGCACGATCGCGTCATAAGTTCTGTTGTCCAAGATTTCCGCATTCCTACAATCAAAATAGACCTGAGTGAGCTCATTGAAGTGATTGTAAATCCGCTTCTTTCTCGCTGCCAGAGACTGATTCTCCAGTTCCGCATCCTGCAGGGGCTGAGTATTGGAACCCATTTCGGATGACCTTAAAAAACTTTCCACATTCCTGTCTTTACTACTGGAGCTGGTCGAAGCAATTGGCACGTCAGTGAGACTACTGCCCCCAAAACTTGTCCTCAACACTGATACATCCCGATTGATTAGCGACACCTCCCGCTTGAGATGTTCAACCTGAGCACTTTTCGCCTTCAGCAGTTGAAACAGGAACTCATTCAACAGTTCTTGCTTATCTTCCTCATCATGCAACGCCTTGATCTCCCTCTGCCGATGCAATTTCAAAAGAAGTCTATCCAGGTCGTTCAAGTTCAAGTGGTCATAATTCACAGAAGTCAACAGCTTCACGGCATCCGTCGGAGGAGATATGGAATCAGGACAAAGCGGCGCCGTTACAGCTTGATAACTAGCTTGTTTCACACGAGCCATGCTATCGATAAGCGCCCTGTTCGGAGTCAGCATACTCTTCCCAACTGGTGTCCCACATTGTGGACACCTTCCATCAGCCTTATCCTTCTCCCCGATAATCTTAAAGATACAAGTCAGACAATGTGTGTGACCACATTGGGCGATCATCGGTTCACTCATATAGTTCTTGCATATGAAGCATATAAAATCCGGATTCTCCATCTTACTATGTAACGGTGCATAAATGTCACCAGTAAAGTTATACTCAAGGGGGGACGTTATGACCCCTGTTGGGCTAGAACTGGAAGGAACTGACCTCTTCATACTTTGTCGAGGTTGAGTCGACTCACTTTCCTCCCCTTCCATCTGAACCTCACGACTGGTCGATCCCGTGGCGGCGGCCGGATGACCCCTGGAGCTGGAAGGGTTCATATTTTGTCGAGGTTGAGTCAAACCACCTTCCTCCATTTCCATCTGAACCTCACGACTGGTCGATCCCGTGACGGTGGCCTGATGACCTTTGGAGCTGGAGGTCTTCATATTTTGTCGAGGTTGAGTCGACTCACTTTCCTCCACTTCCATCTGAACCTCACGACTGGTCGATCCCGTGACGGTGGCCGGATGACCCCTGGTCTTGGATCGGGTAATCATAATATTTGTTTCGCTGGTTTGCCAATTTATTACTGATTATACTCGCTAACTATGTTCCAAATTAAACTACAGCAGACTACTCCAAACTGAACTGACCTTTTGTAGGGTGTAGTATCTACAGAAATACAAATAAACATAAATAATTAATCCACCAAATATTAAACAATAAACCGAAGAATCGTATGATGTATGATTGATGAAGCTATGCCGAAGTAGTTATAATTTTGATATTGATCGAAGCAAATGGAATTTAAAACATCGTAGCAGTTTAAGAGATATGGCGATGATAAATACCTATTTTTTTTGCTTAAAAATGCAAATTAATCAACATCAATACCGAATTAACGAAACTGAATGAGATGTACATAATTAAAATCTGCATGATAAATGCTCTCTAATGATGTATCATTTGCTATATGTTACTAAATGAAAATAACATTTGACCTTCCTCCGGGGAAGGGGTGACCTGATGTCACCCATCTCCAAGCTTATCCTTGCTGCGACCTATACCTATCTTCAAACAGAAAACAGAATTTGAAAATTCGCATAGGTTCAAAAGTTATCAACGTGCGGACAGACAGACAACAGCTGCTCGAGCTCAAAACCATAATGAAGCATAGCTTCACAATAATACTATTTACCCACACAAATTCCACTTAACTAAATCATCGCTCAATCATTAAACAAAGCCCCTTACCTCTACTATAAGGCTCAAGGTTATCCAGAATGGGAAAGACAACTATTTGAAAACTAACCTATCCACTTTTCGTAAACACACTCATCCGGGGAGGTCTCCAGAGTTAATGGACATTGGATCAACATCAGCTTCCCATATTCCCATCTTTAAGACGTGAATGAAAGGAAAACTAAGATTGGACTATGGATATGGTGAAATCGTCAATCGTCAGCTTGTCGTCGCTGTTATGACATGGAAGGTGTATGTGCGGCATATGCTTTGCTTGAGTAACATGCAATGTTGGCCAAAGCTGTGTAGAGAAAGTTGGACTTTGTTTTTGCAATTTGGGATTGTGAAGTTGACTGGTTGCAAGTGCTGAACATAGTTGGCATGGCATGGCACGCGGCACGGGGCATAGTGGGCATAGTCTGGCTTTTGCGACCCCTGTTTTTCATGAGATTACATGAATTGGAATTGGAGATGAAAATAGCCTTCTCTAAAAAAGTAAAAATCCCTATATCAGTCTCTTTCTATGGACTTTGAGCAGTTTGAGACTGACTTTATTTAATTTATGTATATTCAGCTTGTTGCATTGAAAATTTATTTGAAGAAGGCTTGCATGTTTAGCAAAACACTGATTTCCCAATCAATTCAATCGTAAATTAATAAAAGTATTTATATGTAGGTATTTAAGGGATGTCCAGCATTGTACTTCATAGAACAAGCATTACCGTACCTTTGACCTTTGAGTTCTCATAATCATGGTTAAATACATGGGCTACGGACAATGTAAACTTGATATTCCATGTAACAATCCCGCCCATAATGATCGTCAGAAAACCGAAGAATATGTAGTTAGTCTTTTGAAGCATTGATCCATAAAACGACTAAATAAGCTGGGCGCACATTATTATACACTAATTTTAAGTTGGATTTTAACTAGACACAGTAATGCAATCATTGCAATATCTTCCATCCTTCATAGCGAGCAATTATATACAGCAAAAACAATTTGCCATCGCAGCATTTCTCAATTACGACATTTCCTGTTTGTCATGAATTCATGAATGTCTCATCATAGTCATCATCATCATCCAAACTTTCAAGACATAAAAATTGAGCCCTACCGTATGAATACAGACAGACCTGGGCAATTTACTGACTACTGACAAAGTTCTCAAGAAACGTTTGTTCTCTAATATAGTCGTCCAAGTCTTAAATCCAACGTATGAAAATGTACAAGGTTCAGAAAGAGATATGGTCAAATCACTCAAATCCTCATCTTAATCAATAAAATGAGCATAATTAAATCGTTAAAAAAACGTTTCGTGTATTTTATGTGTCTATACAAGTCGTCTCGGCCTCTCTTAATATTACGTTTTGTGAATGATTCAGGCTCAAAAGCGCGCGTTCCAAAACCGCGCGTTTTCAAAAAAATTCAAATAGTCCAAATTGTCGTTGACCTGACCAAAACCGCGCCTTTTTCACACATCATAATTAGCTCAGCCATGTCTTTCTGGCTTAAACCTCCATCTTTCTCAATCAATGAAGCATTGCACTTCTTACTTTTCACACACGACCAAGACTAAGACATAACGGTAAAATTATACTTTCAGGTAGGGTGAATTTGAAGAAACTAAGAATACAATCGTGTAGTACAAGATGAGGGGAGTCGTTTGGCGTCAATTTCAGGTGCGGAAAACGAACCCCTTCCCCAGGGGAAGGGGTCAAACTCAAATTTTGACCCTACCTGAAAATGTGATTTTTGGACAGATCTTAACCAACCTGGCCTGACCTTCTCAAACCTTTCCTGGCCTGACCATGCCAAACCTTTCTTGGCCTGACCATACCATACCAAACCTATTCTGGCCGGACCATCCCAAATCTATTCTGGCCTGACCCTCACAGACCTTTCCTGGTCTGACCATACCAAACCTTTCCTGGCCTGACCATACCAAACCTTTCCTGGCCTGACCATACCAAACCTTTCTTGGCCTGACCATCCCAAATCTATTCTGGCCTGACCCTCACAGAACTTTCCTGGCCTG